>JAQFZJ010000617.1:0-20654 GCA_034695645.1 Folsomia fimetaria
TATAGTGCCCACGGACAGACGGACAGACGGACGGACTAACTAACCGATCGCATGTAATACCTGCGGTATTAAATAAACCGACAAGAGAATGAGGTCAACAAATCGTAAACAAAAGCTTGGTTAGTTGAAAAAGGTAGAATTTATGGCCAATAATCAACCACCAAAATAATACACACGTACATTAATAATTATATTACTGCAGTTTGTTAAAGATAAAAGATATAATATAGAGTATAGTTGGATACATATATGTACTAGGCGTACATGTAGTCCAGATTGACACAAAACAAGTAGTTAATAATTTGTTTATGATTTATACAGGACTAGTTAATTTATAAGATAAAGCAATTAGCTATACTTTATGTGCTATGTATGATGACAAGTTATATAAATGTGGTAATAACACTCCACTCTACTTTAGTGCATTACAATTTTTTTTTCTAGTTCATATATTCTATTCTACTTGACTTATTTGTCTAAATGCTACGAATTTTAAATATAGAAAATACGTAGACAACTAGTTTATTAAAGCCAGATTCAATCGTCGAGGTCGCGTAGGCTCATTCACCCGCAAATCTTGCATTCGATCAGCTAATGAAACTGTAGACTCGAGAGAATCGCTGTCCGAACTGTCACGTGGAATGATGCCTCGGCCACGACCAAAAGGAGGACGAGAAGGAAGATTGTCAAAATTAAGACGAGTGATTTGTTCAATAGGCCGATCCCTTGAAGTATCTTGAATTGACGATGGCAATGGTGTTCGCCTAATTTTTACAGAGACAATCGAATGAGTTGAAGACAACGACACAGCTTGACCACGTCCGCGTGGCTCAATGTCCGCCATGTTGACGCGACGAACTTGCTCCGGAAAGTTAAAGGGATTGATTCGATGTTGCCACATGGGTCGAATGACATCCAATTTTGGCTTGTAATAACTTGTCTCATTTGCCTGCTCTTTGTCCACATTTTCTTTTCCAGTGGAGTCTGAAATGAAACGATGATGATTTAAAATTCTATACTAATACGGATGGTTTCGATGCGTTCCATTGAACGACTTCAAACCAGATGGTGATTTTTAACAAAGCCAAATACCATGAACGTACCTGTGAGGGATTCTTGTTTTGAATCAACAAGTGGGGCTTGACACGCCTGAAAGAAACGGTCGTCTTTAATTACGCCGTTCATGTGAAGGGCCGGCTTAGTGCTGGATTTGGGAATTTCGTTAGCCACATGATTGGTAGTTGGTTTAGATACTAAAGGAAATCCTCGTCCAGCAGTAGGCTTCGTCTGAATTTCTTGTAAGTGGACCACCACCCGAGGGGTAGCTACAGTGACTGGTACTGCAGGTGTATCAGGCTGCACTTCCTTTTGAAATTCAAATCTTCTTGACTTGCTTGAAGCTGTACTTGTATTGATAGCCACAGGTTTTGGCGTTGGCGTTAAATCTCGTTGGGTAGGAGTAGGTGGATCAACCACAGGTGTTTCAGGTGCTTGAAATTTAAATTTTGGCTTATTAATTACAGCAACTGGGATGCGGTTATCGACACAATCTGTACCCATCAGACTCGGGACACTGTTGATCCAATGAGATTTACTAGATTCAGGGACAGGTTTAACCGTGGATACTCCACCATAATAATCAAATCTGTCGTCGTCAGCAGAATCATCTCCGTCGTCGTCAAATCCAGATGGCAATAGATTGAAGGCTCGAGGAGCCCGTGATGGTGGACTTGACGTAGGTCGTGAATTACTACGATACGAATTCGACAACCCATTAGGTCTGTAAGAAGACGTTGTCGGTGGATACGCTTTCTTCAAATGGCTTGGCAAGCCCCCTTGTCTTGTGCCATTCCGTGGTCTTGGCGGGAACTTCCCACCACCAGTACCGTTGTATCGGGGTGGTGGTCCACTTGTCGAAGGACCAGTAAATTCCGTTTTCCCACGAAGGTAACGCGCCTAAAATTGTAAATAATTATTTAAATGTGCCGAATTCAATTAATTACTCGTATCACAGATTGGTAATTATGAATAATTATTCAATGTGCTGATTTGATATTACTTGGATTAGTATGAATTAATTAATTACTCACATCACAAGTCTTGACTTGATGAAGCGTGGGAGCATTTGTTGTTCCATCCCTGCGTTTCTTGACCTTTGGCTTCTCCTGACCTTGAACAAGTCTCGCAATTTCAGCAACATCCGAATTCACACCATTAACAGCTCTGCCATTCAGCTGCGAAGTAAACGACACAATTGTTAATAATGCAATTAATAAGTAGTTACTTAATAAACTTTAAAAGTCCAACTTACAAAAAGGAACAATCTAGTCCTCAGACTGCTTGGATTTTCCCCATAAAAATGACCCACTATCATAATATCACGCAATTCGTAGAGAAACTCCCCATAGGAGGAGAACCCCATCGCCTCAACCGGAACCTTTCCGCAGCACTCCTCCAAATCCACTGCAAAAATACAAATTAACAATATAAGCCACCCACTCCACAACTTTTGACAAATTATCACTGAACAAATTATGCTTACTTTGCATTTTTTTGGTATCAATTCCAGTCTTACTGGCAATCAACATGTTCAGGACGTCTTCTTTCCATTGTTGAAACAATTTCTCTTGCTTCTCATTTCGAGCAACGTTTCTACCCCCACTCGCCATTTCTAACTTTGGTGATGGGGGACGGGTAATTATAATTGTATCGCTAGTTATTTATTTATTCGAAAACGATAATTGACCAATAATTAATTAATTATTTAAAAAACTACTACTTTTCGAAAAAAAACTGAGAGCCACAGTTTAGTACACAACTGTATGAAGAGAAGGGACTGACTGCACTGCAAGGAAAAGGAGCAAGACGAGAAGGAAGGCTTATGGAATATTCTGGAATTCCACCCAAGCGGCATTCCTCCGCATTTCTCATGTCGGCATTTTTTTGGAAAGGACTGTTCACATTAATGAACTTATTTAAAAAATAATACAAACTTGATTAAAATAAGACACTGTTTTTTAAATTGACATATTTTTTGCAATTAATTTGCAATTGTATGTATCTGAAGATGTTTGAAATTTTGGTTGAAAATGGGGCAAGTTGTGAACAGGTTAAAGGAGACAAAGATAGACGCGAATTTGATGAGGTTTTCATGCAAAATTGACTTTCTCTTTTGGCAACAATGGTCCACATCCATTTTCGTCACGTCATGTCATATGTATACTGTGAAGAAGTTGAAGGTGGCTTCATTAAAAACGGATTTTCAATCATTTTTTTTTCTTTGAGGTTGTACACTGTACATACTAGCCAACTCTACTAACATCATCATCACAATTTCAGTATAGAAGCTTCTTCCATTCTATCCAGGCAAGTCAAGCCGATAAGCTGATTCTGAATTGTCAGAGGATTTCTCTCATCCAATTTTATTACTTGGGAAAATATACGAGGACACACAACACAACAGAGTCGTCCATGGATATGGATGTATTCCGTGGAGAGATCAGAAGAGTAAAAGTATCATCGGGACGGTCTTCGTGGCGTGGATGGATATAGAGAAACGAGTCCATTTCGACATAAGACGACATACCACACTACACCAGTAGTGAAAGCTTTTACCACCACCACCACCACCACCAGCGTCATCATCATCATCACGAACCTACCAACGCGTTGTTGGTAGGTTTGGCTTTCTTTTTCTCTTTTGTGGTTTTATATCCCCGATAGGAAATTAGATTTTGGTTTCTTCTGGAAAAGTGAGTGAGTAGAGTCTGTAGCTGGACTTGGATGGATGGATGAAGTGCAAATGTGTGACAAAAGCAGGAAAAAGAAGAAGACTACGTGATGAAAAGAGCTTTTAGTCCATCTTTTACAAGAGAAAGTAAAAGAGTTGAAGAGGTCCACTCAAAAATGTGGGGATCTCGAGGTTTGAACACTGGTCAGGCATTGTAGGGCATGGAATGACAATGAGGATGTTGGGAAATTTTTGGAGTTATTTGGGAGGTCGATTTTCTTCGATATCTCCATTATTGTGGAAGCATGTTGAAGTTTGGTCCAGCGAAAGTAATAGTGCTGCAAGGACGGAACTTTCTCGCTTATTACATACTGACTAATGAAAACAACCCTCATATTATAATTAACTATTCTTTCCAAATATTTTGTTGTTGATATAAATATTGTATTTCATTTTGTGATGACTTTCCTAGTTCGATTCGATTCGACTGACTGATATATTGGGCGAAGTTTTTATTAGAAACCAAGTGCATTCTGACAATAGCAAAGTTTGCAACTTATTCCCGGTGTCTAAATCTAGGAGGATCATCTTCATCCTTTGGAAGCGCATCTGTCTGCTCCTCGGGAGCTGATTGTCAAAAGATGTTTTAACAAACTCAAGTTGTAAACCACGAGAACAGAAGGCTTTTTCTTTCTGATATGGCTTCGTTTTGTGGGTTGCTTGCCTTTGATGATCACCATTAAATCAGCATCATCTACATTCTTCCCTCAACCCGACTTGTTTGCATCTTTTCTTTAGGCCGAATTATTTCACTTTTTGGAGGTTTTGTACTCATCATCTGTATTTTGCAGTTGGGTCACATCTCATCTCTCTAAGAACTCGCACTTTCTCCATTCATTCGGCAAGCAACCCAACCCAAATTCAATTCTATACGCGAACAACCAATGTAATTTACTTTCTCTTCATTTTTATGATGCTCAGTCTGGTTGGTAGTATTTCCCCTTTGTGTATTGTGGTTAGTTATGCGGGATGGATATAGAATTTTTTTTCAAAAATTATCTATGAGAAACTCAATGATTTTGGATATAATACACTGATTGAAGTACAGAAAGAAAAATTAGAGGTACAATCACAATCACAAAATGGAAATGCAAATATGATCGAGTCAATTGAAGTACCACTTCAACCCACCACCCACCCATTACGACTTCTAAAGGACAATTATTCAACATCGACATTGGGAACTTGTTCATCCGCATTCCAGGTGTTTTATTAATTAAAAAAAAATATTTCAGGGGAACATTATTTTCCCATATATATATTCTTAGAGTTTTGCATACTTAAAACTCCCAACCTGGAATGTTCCGAAATAAAGAATATATACATAATATTAGGTAATATGAGTCCCATCCCTTAAGTAAGACAAATATACCATATTCAAAGTAATTTAGGCGGTAATTTTAGTTATTTTTGTATTTGAATTGATGAGCCATGAACCCAAAATGAAGCTGGGTACAATTTAGTCTTTGCAATGTTAGCGTGACAATTATGCAAAATGCTTGGTTTCTTACTCATACATTCCTTATCTTGCTTAATCTTATCATTGAATTAATTCAATAACTATCATGTCATCTACCTGGCTTAATTTATGCTATCTCTTCTTGCATTTCACCAGTCTGGAATTTTTTGCCCGAAGGAAACGTTAAAGAATTCCGCAACATCACATCGCGTATAATAACTTTGCCCTTGTTCATTAGGCATACGCAGTGAAAACTTTATGCTAATAGCAAATGTCTTCTTAAAATATTCATTTACATTACATTTCACATTAGCATTAGCATAAATAAGCAGCCAGCGGCTAGGAGCCAAAGTTTGAGATGGAGTTGGATAGAAAGAGTGTGTGCAGTTAAAATGTGATGTACTTTATTTTGCATTTTTATGGCATGACCCATCATCTCACAATCACGTCGTATATTGTGTAGTATGCAAATGTTAGTGGAGTATGAAATTATACCGCCTAGTTCAGCATTAGTTATAGTTTTAGGGAGAATCAAGGATGAATTCTGTCCAAAATCCAAGGTGGGGGTGGCAAGGTTGAAGAAAGATGGGAAAGTAGTAACACTGGAATTCATATTCACATATGAAGAGAAAGTTGATATAGCCATGTCTCAATGTGGCGTTATTATAAACATGGGGAAATCTTCAATAAATAGATAGTTTATTGAAACGACAAAAGTACTAAAGCTAGTACAGTAACTGATAGGGATACAGTTGAAACTCCTGCAGTCGTAGTTTCAATACTTGTTGTTGTTGGAACAGTGGGAGGAGTGGTTATTGTTTGAAGTGCAGTAGTGGGCGCGGTAGTGGGCGCGGTAGTAGGTGCGGTAGTAGGCGCGGTAGTGACTAGAAGACCTTCCTCAGCCAAAATGACATACTCCCCAACAGTATCACCAGGTCCACATTGCAAAGTTATATATACTACTACCTCATCTTCTCCTTCATCTTGTTTCGGTCGCTTATTAATTGGTGGTGGTGGGATATTGATAGAACCTATGAATAACAAATTGCTACATATTCATCTTTTTGTCGTTTGTCACAAATTTTTGCTAACCAGGTTGAATTACTCCATCGTAAACGGCGGAATTAGGCGTTGCCTCAGAATATGAATACCAACCAGTAAGTACCACTCCACCAGTAAACTGGATATTAATGCTCAGTCCCATTCCAACTTGTGATGGGAATGGGTACCGGAAATAACGTCGTTCATCCGGGTTCAAGTGTCCCGTTTGATTAGTTCCTAACAAAATATGAAACTATGATACATAATATGTCAAATTCAACGATTTTTTTTTTACAATTCGTTACAAATATCTAACCTAGTGCAGGCTGTTGAGGAACTTCACACGTAGCTGCATTCATATGATAAAAGAACTCGACCAAAGCGTCATAATCATTGACCATGAAAACACGTTTTGGATCAAGTCGGGCAATCATGAGTAGTTCCGGGTAGTCAATCTGGCTACCGATTCCAACCGCAAATGAGGTTAATCCTGCCTCCCGTATGGCAGTAATAGCCTCGGGTAAATTTCCACTAAATTAAAATTAGTTGAATTTTTAGTCGAACCTTCCAAAATAAGTACAACAGATTTTGTAAATGCATACCGGTTATACAGCCCGTCGGTAAAAGTAGTGACCACTTGTGGCACGCCATTTCGAGAACCAATCATTTCATAGAAATTCACAGCCATGAGAAGTCCAGCCGGAGTATTTGTATTTCCATTAGGATAACTAGCATTTCTTATCACAAAGTCCATAGCTTCTGCATCGGGCAGGCTGTGTTGAAAGTTAAATATTTCATAAGCTATATCCGCGTAAGTAATAAATGCTACTCTGGTAGTGTCTGGAGAGAAAGTTTTGACTAAATCGGCCACAAATCCCTTAGCCTAGAGAGAGAATTAAAATTATTGCATTATACTTAATTAGTGATTTTGTAATTTAGATAATATTGTTATACCTTCACGAAATCAGCCTGACCAATACTGTTCGAACCGTCTAGCACGATACAAATGTCCATCATGCCTTCGCAAACAACATCACTTTCTAATGCTCTGACTTCTCTTTTGAATATTTCTATGTTTGAGGTTGGACGGTAGTTGTCCACCCAATATTGAGCTTGGGCGTCAACCGTTCCAGGAATGATACGGTTACTATTCACTAAATGCTGCATAAATAGCCTTGAAGCCAATCCAGAATAGAATGGTTTTAGCAAATCTGACCAAACTACAGTGCTCCAGTCGATACCCCATCGAGTCCGAATTTGAGTATAAATGTCGTCCGGGATGGTCACATTCTTTGTCTGATTGAAGTAGACCTCATCAACTTGCCAAATTCCGCCAAAGTATCCATCTCTATACGTTTTAGGGTCCTCACCAAACCGCGTTTCAGTGAATGCCACTCGTCGGAAAAAGTTTTGATCATCAGGGAATATTCCGGTGCGAGTTATGCGACGAACAACTGCATCTGATACATCTGCCCCCTTTGTCCTTTCCTCTAAAGTCTCGTCCACTCCATGGACCAAGGCAATAATGGCGTAAAGAACAATTAAGAAACTTAACGTGTATCTTGCAGACATTTTGTAAACGTATGATTATGGAATTTGACTCGCATAAAGGTTTAAAGAACAATGATTTAATAATGATTTATTCAGTTGTTTGATGTTACTTTGGTTGAGATTATCATATCTCTTCATCTCATTTCAACATTGATTTAGTATCGTAAAGACCATCAATTATCCTGTCAAGCAAGTTCAATAATGAAGTATTAAATTAATAACACCGATATTTGTACACCTTTGAAAGATGTGATGATGATGATGTAATTCAGAAGCAATGTCATAATCTCATGGCCGTGGCTTTCTGAAATCCGAATAATTGGAGTATAATGAAATGATTGGCACTATCTGTGATGTCCGCAGTAAATCAACAAAATAATAAAATTCGAGTATCGCCTTCAATAATATATAACATGAGATCATCGGTACTTATAACTACATGTAGGAAAAAGATAAGCTCGTTTGTTATGAAGTTTGTTTGTTTATGTTATATGTGCACATGAAAGTGCGCATTGTTTAATAATGTAATTTCCCATTAGAACACGACTTTCTTGAACTACTTCATCTTCATTATTGCCAATTGAAGCAAAATCTACGAATCTACGAATAAAACAAAACCTCTTTATTACTTGGATGAAATTAAAGTCTGTCTTCTTAAACTATCCTCATCTCAACTTTCTTTAAATCAAAAGACTCGACCAAGAAACCAAAAGGATGAAGGAAATATCGTCTTTTCTTCTCTTCTGCTCAATAATACGAATACTGAGCCACAAAGCTACACAAGAGGTAATAAAGGCTCCGTTTTATTTCATAATTCAAAACCATGGTCGTAAAGTAGTCCTTGGAAGAGAGGGATGACATGACGTGATGCAAAGATGATGACACTACATATCCCATTCACAGTTCATAAATAAAGGATTTTATTGTCAAGTCAGTCCAAGAGGCAAAACCTAACCCAACCAACCCACCAAGAACGACAGACAGTTTTCTGTGTCTTTCTCCACTTGAGAGAAAGTGAAAGTCAGACATTTCTGCTGACGGCGAGTCAAGTCTTGATGATGTGATGCTTTATTATTATCAGTTTCTTGAATCTCTAAATTTTAGGTTGTTCTACACATATTCAATAACGCAAAACCAGTTTGTCAACCAGCAGCTATCTTTAATCTTTGCATAACCAAAATCTAGTTAATTTCAAATTTTCTTAACTCTCATATCAGAATAGATCACACATTTCTTAGAAAACCCGTATTGTGAGTTTACTTTACGCGTAAAACGCACCATATTGCTCTATTCTGTTCCATTCCATTCTATTGTATTCCTTATTATCCCGAGCACAAAAGAAAACATTTAATTTAATTTCCTCAAGTAATTCTACCACCAGTAGCAGAAGCGGAGCGGATGCACCTTTCTCCGTCCTTCGGAACTTTCTCCTGGTACGTGGGCGTGGGTACCAGACTAAAAATAAAGAAAAATACACTCGGTATGCAGATATCTGCTGTAGTTTTCGTTCTTTCTATACTTCTATTAACATGGGGAATACAAATGGAAACGTGTACAAAACTAGAATTTTTAGGAAATGAATCTTTTTTCTTTGAAAGAAAAGTAAATAAAGAACGGAATGACATTGTGGTAGACAGGAGGCAGCAGGTATGGATGGATAAATACTGCACTGTTAGACACACTAACTACTCTCAGGCCCAGCAGCCTTTGCAATAATAAAGTGGGTTGAGCTAACCCATTGAATGAACCGTTAAAATTAAATGAAGGAGTGGAAGTGGATTTAGTTATGAAATGAATAGAGAAAGGATCTTTATGAGGAGAAAGTATAAGTTGAATGAGCCGAGCCGGGCTCAAAATGCCACTTCACTTCATTCATCTTATATTACGTATTTGCTAAATATATGGGGGAGGTTGCACTAGTTTTGTTAGTAATGCTGTAAGAATGAACTATTTTGAAATTCTGTAGAAATTGGAGATGACAAGTTCTATGGTCCACCCGCCGTCTTATTCAGCCTTTCTTCCTGCCCTCCAGCAAAGCAAAAGACATTCAGGATTTCAACAGAAGAAGAATAGAAGAGTTTGAGCCAAGAGGAAGGGTTGGCTGGCTGAGAAAGAGCCATTTCATTATTCCTTCATTTTATTCATTTAACTGCACAGAATAAATTATGTTTATATCTTGGTGAACCACCTCTTCTCAGCGTTTTGGACAGTTCCATGTTTATGAAATTGGGAGAAAATTAAAATGGCTTTCTTTGTCACTACATTATTACTTTGTTGAATGTTGGCAAAGACATTATTGCAATAAGGAACTCAAATGAGAATGGAGTGCACTGTTGCATTACGTAGTACAATAATATAATGGTCTCATCTTTTTTTCATAAATATGTACCATTAAAGTGAAAAGTGTTATACTTGCAGTTACGAGTAATTAAACTAATGTTACTTGTGTTATACATCTTCGAATACAAAATATTCCACATTTTATTACAAACTGCATTAAACATGGGGTTACCTAAATACGCAAAGATTTAAAAGTGCAGTCAAACACAGATGCATTTCCTTCCGGGAGAAAATAAAAGAAAGCAGAATGAAATAAATTATAGTTTAAAGTAATCAAGTTTTGGAACTGGAATTGGTATACCTCCACTTTCCTTGATACAACCACCATGTATTTCACAAGAAAGTGTGTAGAAATAGAACAAAGTAGCAAAACCTACCACCCACCCATCCACCAAGTTATGTATACCTATCTCTCTGTTCCTTCAGAGTTGAAAGTTCACAGCAGACTTTATTCTCTCTAAGCTTTCATCTCATCCCAAGAAATAAATGAGGATGAAGGGTCAGGTTTAACAAATTGGACATTTCTGAGAGAAATCCACGTTTTGTTGGGAGAAGATAGGTTTGATGTGGGTTTAATCCAATCCAATTCACATACCCACCGACTCTTACCTTATACCTACACCTTATTATTTTCACCGTTATAAACTGTACTTGAAAATTATTCAAGTGTTATGGTACAGATGCATACCAGTCAAGTCAGTACGCCTGCTTTCCTTAATATTATACATACACACAGCTTTTCAATTCATCTTTAACTTTTCACAAGATTGAATTAACCAATTAGAGCCCATGCAAGACAGACATAATACACGTCTTACACGTGAAAGTAGGAAAGATTGACTGACTGACGTTCGTTCGTTCGTCTACTGGTTCATTCAATCAAAACTTGAAGAAAAGAAACTTCTTTTGAAACGTTTGAAAATTGAGTTGAGTGGCAGGTTTGGCATAGAATTAGCAAACAAGTGGGCTGGAAGTGAGTGGAGCAAATTATATTAGCACTACATAAACTTACTTGCTTGCTTGGTATGGTATGGTGGGATGAAGATTGGCGTGTTTAAGTCCTCCGTCCACTCATGATGATGCTGCCTTTCCACACCAGTCAACTTTCTTTCTTTCTTTCTCTTCCCTTCCACTAAACCAACCAACCATTGAAGGAAGGAAGCAAGAAAAGTAAAACTTGTTCATCATATTAAAGAAAATATGAAAAGTCGGTGGGATAAGGTGCTTTACTTAGAAAAAGAAAAGATGATGATGCTCCTTACTTTTCAGATTAATTTCCTTATTCACTCACTTGATAGTTTATGTTGTAAAGTAGAACTTATCACATGCATTTGAAAACTCGTCAATCAGATTTTATTAGCTATGTATAAGATTAATAAGATAACATCCATCCTTCTTTTATTTCAACTTTTTATATATTTTTCGAATAAGATTTCATTTAGTTGCCAAAACTAATGCAAATAATCGGGACGTGATTCTGCATAATTCAGTGCCATTTTCCTATCACAATGCTTGTTTAAGTGACACCTACACAGTCTCGGATCCTATTTATTTACTGCATTTGAAAACATACGTACTTGCTTTTGAAAATAAGTGGTGAGTGAAAGCATTATACATAAGAGAACAACAAATCTTCCGACCAAACATGAGTGTGAGTTAGTGATTTGATTATTTGAATTGTGCCCTGCTGCATGTTTTTCCATCCTCCGCCCATCATCCATCCCATGCATGGTGACTTGAACAACCTCACCCAGTTGAGTCCAGTCAATCATGGAAATGGACCAGAAGTAAAGTAATACAGGGCAAATGTAGTGCAAAATACACAGAACAACACAACATAATGTAATTCAAAGCAGACTCATCTCTCTTCTATTTGTTCTTTCACTTTTGTGTGTTTTGTTTGCTGAATAAAATCATGGGTTAGTTCCTGTCTGGATTGTATTCATGTATTATATTGTCTCACACTCCAATCCAGTCCAACAGGAGTGTATTGGTTGGTTGCTTTGATACGACCAGATTCTGTAGAGTTTTGTGCTGATGCTGAATTTTGTTCTTGCTTGTTCTTCTCAGCGGAGAAAAGAATGCCGATGAAATCTAAATTCAATCGGGTGTCTAGATCAGTGAATCAGTTTAGTTGGTGAATTCCATCCCATCCATCCATCCATCTGTCCATCCAGTATTGAGTGAGGTTGGTTGGTTGGTTGGGGAAAGCAGATTTACATACAAAACAGTAACTTTCATCAGTGAGAGTGGTCAGTGGTTGGTTGGTTCATGTGAGTTAGGGAATGAGTGAATAGAGAAGATTTTGTACGTATGTATGTATAACAAGTGAATGAAATTGAATCGCATTATGTATGATTTTGAAAGGCTAAGCTGGATGGGCTAGTGATTTCATTATCGTATTACACTCAATTATTTCGACGAAAAATATGGAGTTTCTCTTTTCCCTTCCTCATTATATTTCTCTTGTTGCTTGCTTATCCATATTATCTGTATTATCTATTACAATTAGGATTTACTTGGAAGATGAAAGTGGAGCAAATCATAATGATGAGAATTGGAAGGAATTGAGAACATGCTGAGATTATTCATCAAGTGAATCGATTTCTCAAGCTGTCAAGCCGTGTGGAAAGAGAAAGTGCGCGCCGCTCTTTCCCAATTAATCACAACTCTCTTTGGTTAATTTGCTAAATTATGGTTTTATTTCGGGTTAATTAAAGGTTTCTTTCAGATTGTGTAACTTGCGGCGGTTTTCCCTCTGAGGATAAAAGGTGCTGATGGTGCATGGTGAAAGTTGGCAGGGATGAAGTATGTGAGTCCGTTTGTGGTTTGGGTTGATATACCTACAAAATCACAAACGTATGAAATTTTTGGACTGTAGTTGAATCACTTTTGCGGAACGGTTAGTAGCTTTTCCGTTTCAAAATAAACTGCATTTTGACAATGGCAAAATTATTTATAACATTTCGTGTTAAGCTACACTTAGCCCTTGAATAGGAATAACAGCGGTGCTTGTCCCCTGCAGTCATTTTGACTAAAAGTTCCTTTATCTATCTATCTATCCGCATTCTCTGTTCCATAATAACTATGCAAATTAGTTTGCAAAGTATTGACGATGGTGTGGCATGGCTCATCTTCTTCCCACATTCGAGGACCACTGTCATTATAATTCCTACTTTTTCTTTAGCTCATCTCACTCAGCAGCCCATACCACATTACATCCTCCCTTTTGCAACAAAGTCTGAATGAAGAGGAACTAACTAACAAGTAACTCGTCTGATGTCTGATTAGTTTAAGCAAATTCAGCTAACTTTCTCCTCCCAGCCTTCTTCTTTCCTCAAGTGCCATCCTGGGATGAAATGAGACGAGTTGAGAAAATTAAAATGAATTTTAATGAATTTTGAATTGAAAGCTTGCAAAGGAGAAGGAGAGATGTTCCTACTTATCCTGCACATGTTTATACAAGAGAAAGTCAAAACAAACAGCTTTATTCAGCTCGGAGCAAATACATCTTTCGAAATTTGAAGGAGAATTACAATTTCAAAATTGGGACACATGCTGCGAATTCCCATTCAAAGTTTGAGGTTGCATTGTAATAATTTCATGTTGGGTTGAGGTGATGAGGTTGGCATTCATTTATAACACAATTTTCAAAGTAGGAGAAAGTTATGCGATGTTAAATTGTTGGAACCGAAGGCAATAATTTAATCTTACAAAGGTCCACAGGTCAATTTATTATGGGGAATAAGGGATGATAAATTACAAAGTGTGAAGATTACTGCTTTATTGCAAAATTAAGTGTTTAATTCACATTTAATTATTTAAAAGCTGCCTTATTATATTATTTTATTTACGTTGAACTGTAATGCCGAGATTTTCAAACAATTTTAAACTGTACATTTTCTAGTATAATGGAATTTCTCTATTTTATTGGCATTGCAAAAAGTGTGTGTAATGCAATTTTCCCCATGTGAGGAAGTGAGGATCGGGATTGCCTTACAACGCATTCTTAAGGCATTTCTCAGACTGGAATTAAGGAACATTCCTTTCCACCCTCGGGAGAACTAGAGGAATTTCTCTGCAGTTGAAGGAATGAGATCAGCTCAACGCGTGGATATCGTAGGTTCACTCACACGATAAGATTGAAGACGATCTTTCGCCCATTCTCATTACCAAGTACTTTCTTATTTCTTGTTTCTGACTTGTCCATCGCCATCACAGCGTCGCCTCGTCTTATTGCTATGTCATTGACTATTCACAATTTATGAGCTTGACTTGACATGAAGACGGTTGGTTGGATGAATGTTCAAGTATTTCTTCATACTTGGCGAAAGTGATGATTGCATTGTTCGTCTTCTTCTTGTTATACACGGGTCAAATGGAGTAATGGCGTATAATAATAAACGAGAGTGAATATGACATTAAATATCATATCAAAATTCCAAATATTCTACTCTCGCTCAGAATGAAGGTCTAAGGAAAGATGATGGAATTTAATTATGAATGCGTGGTATTTGTTGGTCGCTTATCATGAGGACGAATTGTGAAAACTTTCACGAACGAAGCATCTCATCTGTAATTATGGTTGAGGATTTTATCAGCTTTTGCATTTCAAAATACTTAATATACTGATATACTCAATTAATGACTCCAAGCACAACAATTGAATGATATATAGGTCATTTATTATTATTATTTGTATTTACAAGATATATATTATTTTACAGATATAATTTTAATAGGACTTGCTTACGTAATGTTTTTTTTATAAATTAGAGTTAAATCAGCATGTAATACAATAATGTGTGATTGTCATTCTATAATTTATTGATAATAGTTTTTTTTTCGAATTATTTGCTACTTAGCAGTCGAAGACTTCTACAATTTCGACGCGAGGGGAAGGAGAAGAAGAACTGTTGTTCTCGACACAACTTTTTCCCGTAATGTCCTCAGGTTGGTCTTCGTCTCCAGCTAATTCATCAATGATTACAGATGTTTCTAAAGTAAAAGAAATCGCATCAAAAACTCATTATATTTCCAAACTTTTCAATTCAAACAGAAACTTCAAGAGTTTCACGGAATGGAAGAATGAAATGACAATAAATCTAGAATTGAAAATGAATTAGTAGTGTGTCAACAGGATTTGAAAGAAAAAGAAGGTTTTGCCAAGATTTTGATCAAGATTAAAATATTTTGCAAATAAGCTTCTATGAGCTTAGCTAATACAATTTCGCCAATATCTGCGAATTTTGGAAATTGCAGAAAAACAAATAATATGTTATGTTACCTTGTTTCATACGTGATTTTTCCTTCCCAACGTCACGAATCTCGAAATCGGATTTAAAATTCACATCCATTTCATCACAGCAGCAATCCAGTTTAGATCCGTGTTTCAGATTGGTCTCCTCTTCCAAACTCAATTCTGATAGTGTGTTCAGATTTCTACTTGCAGAAGAAATTTTTGGGTCGTCTTTTCCTTCGTCTTCATCTTCTTGCAGACTGGAAATGTAATCTTCGCCCTTGATCTTGTCTTCGTCAACATCAAAGCATTTCTCCTCATTCTCTTCTGAATCTTTACAAGGCACGCTTGTTTCAATAATTTGAATGATTTGGTTTTGTCTCTCACTTTGATTTTCTTGATGTTCTCCATAATCACCACCACTGCCATCATCTGAATTTATGATTGAATCCCCTCCAGCAACAACTTTGTTCTTATTGTTGTTAAAAGATAAGATATTTCTACTATTTTTACATTTCACATCTTCTTCGATTTTTAAGGGAGTATTGATTGTACTAAGACCAATAGTAGTCCCCTTTGTCAACGTAGTATCACTTCCCATGCAACTTCCTCCACTGCTGGAAATACTGCGGCCAATACCTGACGTAGCCGTAGTTGCGGTATCCTCGGTTGTGTTACTTGCCACACTTTCTCCTCGGGAACCACCACCACCGGAAGAGGAAAATGAAGAAGAAGCTCTTATCACCCTATCAAGTAAAGCGAGGAGTGGACGACTAAGGGCAATTTCACCACTTCCACTGCCTACAGCTCTTCTACTTTCTCCACAACCACTTCCACCACCGCCACTTTGACGCTGATTCAACACAGCAGAGACAAGAAGGTTGATTGCGTTGAGACGATTGACATCCGTTGTTGTTAATGAAGGGTTCCCCGCAGGTTGGGAAGATTGAAGTGGCAGTGGTGGTAGTGACTGCGGTAGTGGACCATTACCTCCACAATTGCTTCGATAAGCATTGATAAGACTTTGTATAGTGGCCAGACTTTGTCTTTCCTGTTGACTGAGGGGATGATTGCTGATACCACTTTGGTTTGTTCTTGATGATGATGATGGTGGTATTCTGAGAGAATTGTAGTTGTTGACATTATTACTTGATCTCTGCTGTCTCTGTTGCTCCAAGAGAAATTGTCGCAGATTCAGGTTTCCAACTGGAGTTTGCTGACTAGTTGGTGTATTTATACTACTAGAATTTGAAAACACACCACCACTTCCACGTTGACTAATAAATCGAGTCTGTTGTTGCTGTTGTACATTTGCGTTACAACGGGATCGAGTCCCTGTGCTTGATTGCAATGACAATAATTGTTGTAGCTGTTCTTGAAGTTCGACACTCTCAGGCAAATTTGAAGATCGAGTTGGTCTGTAACTGTATGCTGGAGGTGGTCCCAATCCAGACGACGATGGAGGAGTTCTCAAATTCGTAACATGGTACAAACCAGTCGAAGGATTCTGTTGAACCACCCTTTCATTACCACCTCCAGGACTAGAAGCTGGAAGCGTTGAAAAGCTGGAGTTTGACGAATATGTTGACAAAACAGAGGCAGGTCTACCATTTCCACCACCACCACCATTATTTGGGTGGTACTGCTGTGAATAAATGCTGGAGAGACTGGAGCAGTTCTGATTTCTCCGATTTTGTTGGTTATTATTTAGGTTATTGTAGAAGTAAGAAGGATTGTTATTTCCTCCTGGACCGTGAGACTGATTATTGTTTAAAGCCAAATTTCCACCCCTCGCACTGGAGGACAGGGTCAGGGAAGAAGGATAATTTGAAGAAATAGAGGACAAAGTTGGTGTGGCATAATGATGTTGCTGATTAAAGTTGGTCGCAGAGGTCGAGGTCAAGTAAGGATACGGAATATACGTGAATGCACCACCACCACCAGGAGCAAGTGCACCCCAATCGTGACCACAATCCAGTGGGGTGCTCATGTTGCTATTCTGCGTAGAGTAGATAGAAGCCAACGCGCTCGTCGTGGAAGAAGACCCTTGAATGTGGTATAGACCTGTAAACGAACGTATGGATTATGTATTATTGCAATTTACGTCTTTTTTCTCATCCAAGCCATTTAATCAACAAATCTTGAGTGACAGTTAAGAAAATGTGCAAAGAAGTCATCATTCAAGTTTTTGCTGAGACTGCGATTTACTTTTTTTTAGAGAGAAAGAACACAAGATTTTATCGCAATTATATTAAAACTCACCAGAAAAAGGGCTATTATCACGACCCCTTCGTTTCTTGTAGACGACGCAACACGAACAAAAGAAACAAATTGCAGTCACGAGCAGAATAACTACGGCAAGAGCTCCACAGAATATGGCAAACACAACTGGAACCCTGTGGAACCAAATAAATAAGAACGAAAACTAATAAAAATCTACATTTAATTCATCCCGAGCGGTATCATCTCTTATCCGCGTAAATTAATTGGAAATGATGCCATCTTGTATAAATATATCAGCATCCATTATCCTTGATTAGAAGAGAAATATCCCTGATGTAATAAAAAAAGAGGGAGAAAGCATAATGTCAAGTTTTACCTTACTTGACAAATTAGTGTCTCGATCTAACCTCTTCTCTTCACCTTTGTTTACATACATACTACACAATGTGTACCTTTCTCCCTTTGCTATGTATGCAGCTAATTGTGCGAGAGATTTGAGAGTCAAACTTCGTGGTGAAAGTAAACCTTGTTTTGTGTATGTATGTATGTATATCATTTGGAATGAAGGTTTATGTATTGTGAGCATCAACCAACAACCAGAGTTTATCTTCCTTTACTAGCGAAAGTTACTTTCACTGAGGACTTTCTCTACCAAATAGCAATAAGCAAAGTTCCGTACCACAATTCCATGAATACAGTCTCCTCATGAAGGAAACAAGCGTCTGACTCAAATGTGCAAACTTTTTGGGGGGATTTTATTTATCTGTGCTACGGTACGTCAGAGTACAGATACATAAATGGATTAGAGACATGCAGGTCATTTGTTCATTCCGACTGCTACAGAACAAGCTTGTTTGTTGGTATTTGCTGGTTCCTTTCAATAAAACAAATGAGGGCCAGTCCCTGCCAGACTTGTTCTGTTTTACTTACTCTTCTCATCTGACTTGGACAGAGACACATGTATATGTTTGTATGGGGAGCAAAATTAGGAGTGAGTGAAAGTTGGGTGGATTGGATGGGATGTAAATCCTGCTAATAAATTGCAACCTTTTTAATTAAGCGTGATAAATAAGGGATGGAGAAGACAATGTGAGATGTATTTTTCTAACTAGTGTAATTTTCCTGTTGGGAAATGTATAAATACCGATTTTTGTATTGCAAAAGAAGAGAAAGTCTTCTTTTTTTGGGAATTAACTAGTTTTTGTAAAAAATGTTGCTTACCGAACCGTGAAAGGTGTAATATCAGTCGTCGGATCCTCATTCATCTCCAATTCATTTTTTCCATAGTTTAACGAAGTGGATCTTGCAATACAACAGTACTTGTAGTACGTCGTGCCACAACAGAAGACAGGGATTGTGGGGGATTCCTGGGGACAGTAAAACCCCGTATTCCATTTCCTATAAATGGAGAAATAGTGTTGAATATATTTTTGTATGTAGATATTACATCATTTTCTATGAATTTGCATATATATTAATTCTAATCAAATTACCCGTAAACATCTGTGAAGCCGGAACAGAAGTCACTCCCCAGAACTGAAATATAAAGACATTTTTTATGCAGATGCTTTGGAGAAAGCATTTAACGGGGTAAAGTGAAAGTAGATAATTGTGTGCCTTGTGGAATTACGTGATTTGATATGATCAGATAATTAGGAATGTTTTTTAGTGTTACTGTTATCAGTGTTGTCAGGTTAGAAACCAGCATCATTTTTACAACAAACTACATACCCTCACCCTGGCTATAGCATAAAATGGTTGAATCTAAAAGCATCATGCAATAAAGTAACTATTTGTGTATCGTATCTTTTTACACAAACGGTTACTGTTCTGTTCACCTAAAAATGCCTGCTCCAAAACTATAGACCACCCACAATAATTCGGTTATTTCATCCCAAATGATACATCCGATATTTCTGAATGGTATCATTATCCTAGCCTGTTGCAAACCAATTACCATTGTCCAGTCACATTATATTCTAGCAAATCACATAATGACACCCATTGCATAGCACCGAAACTGCTAACATCATAGGACAAGGACACGAATAAAACGGTAGAAAAAGAAAAGCGTGGAAAAATTGAGATGAAATAATATGGAAAATGCAGACCCAGCAGCTTGTTGCTTCTTTCTCGGTCGGTCGGTCGTGAGATTGGAATTGGATTGTGTCGTGACAGGATGCTCTTGGGACTTGGTTCTATATACAGCATCATCAATAAAAAGAGAAAATGTCACAGGGAAAGCATTTATTTCATGGTATGGAGAAAACACGAAATTGTGCAAATCTCGCCTATTTAACGAAAACTGTGTAGGAATTCAATAATATATAAAACGAACTATTTTGCATAAGGCATGATAAAATATTATTGTAGAAATTAAATCCCAATGAATGTCTCATGTGCCCCAGCAAATGTTTCTCATATCAATCAATTTGATGTTGTGGTATGGTGGAATCCCCCACATTCGTTACTCGATACACGACATAAATGCGCATATTTGTGAAGACAATCCAAACCCTTCTTGTGCAACCCATTAGTTCAAAGTCATTATTCTACTAAACAGATTGTAGCGATTAGTCTACTTCTGAAGCTAATTTGAATCTTTGAGAATGTACTTGACAAGAAAATCCACATAGATTTTTTATTCAGTGCTAAAAATGTTTGGAATTCCGTTAATGGAGTTTATAGGTTGATTTGGTTGAAAGAAGAGTATGTGACTGTGACCAAAATCATGTATAAGCTAACAAAATACGCAATTGAATATTTATCATATTTTCAAGACGATTTCACTTGAATTGAATTTTTAACAAATGAATACATAGCTGAATAAAGCAGCATATTACCCTGATTAACAATATCACTGTATTTATTAAAGTAGACCATATAAATATGAGATTATAGGTTCTTTCCATTTGCGACCACTTTTTTCTCTTATATGATTACAGCTAATTCCTCTTGTCGCATGAAGGACAGCTTGAAAGTCTCTCTTACTCTAAATCCACTTCACTCAC
>JAQFZJ010000618.1:0-20509 GCA_034695645.1 Folsomia fimetaria
GATAAGACGCGCGGTGACAGGATGGCAGTGAGTGGAGTAGCGGAATGCAGATCTGTCTATTCTTTTCTTCTGTCGGTGGTTGTCTCGTGATGGGGAACGTGGAGAAAGTGCCCAGCCCGAACCTCCGGTAAAGAATCGATCCTTGCTCGGTTGGACCCGGTCCTTTTTCGCGAATTAGGCTCTGAAACACCACACTCTGTTTGTGTGGCGAATTTGGTGGTAAAATTGAACAGTAGAGAAATTGTGTCACGCACAAACAAGTGAACCAGCTAAAACCAAACCAAACCACAAAGTGATCTTGATTCTTAATTTGCTTGAGACATCCAATCTAATCTAATCCACGTACAACTCCAATGTAGAGCAGAATCCAAGTTTTTGGGAAAAATGAGACTTTTGTCTCTTTCAAAACGGTTCGTTTAGTTTAGTTTCGGTTTGCTTGATTAAAGAAAACACGAGATGAGACTTGCGGTGTGGTGCGACTTTTTCTTGAGATGACTAGTCGACTTTTTGCTTCGTTTAGGTTGGGTGCTGATAAGACTTTTTAATTTTTAGGAAATGCTTGATTGCTCTTTAAGGTGGGGAGAATTGCCTGTTTCTCAGCCACCATGCACGCTTTTTATTTTTACCACTTCTTTACTCCAATTTAAACAGTTTCTTTTACTTGGTGAAATATCTGTATGATGTGGTGTAGGATTTATTTATCTGTAAAAAATAATAGAATCAATCAGTTCAGTTTATTAAACGCAACGAGCCCAACGAATATGATATATGAGACTTTTTCAAACAAGTCCAATTAACACTACACTACTGCTCGTCAAATTGATTTTAATAAACATTTACATATTAACCAAAACCAACCAACACATCAAAAAATACCCATGAAATTGAAACATCCTTTTATAAATATGTTCTAATTTCAGTGGGCTGACGTGTCATGTAAAACCCAAATTTTTTGATATACTTATAAAAATAAATAATAATACAATATAAAAAAGCGTTTCCTCTCACCTGTTCAGTTCACTGATGAATGAATAACAGAATTTGCAACCTCTTGAGGCGTTTTAGCACAATCACCTCTCTTTGCAGCAACAAGGGTAGTTTTGTATGTTGAATGGTTGAGAGTCGGACGTAAACTGAAGCGACGAGGGATTCTTCTGGAGTACCAAACAACTGTTTGCTTGCTAGTTCGTCGCCCCTCTTGTATCATCACATGCACTTCTGCATAAACCCAAGCGTGTAGCGTTGCCGTAGCGTAACAAACAAAACCAACCACTTTTAAGCAAAGCACATCAAAACAAGCAGTAATGCAAAGCATAACGATGATGATGTCGGAGATGCGACTGCAATTCAAATTCAAATTCAACCTATCTTAAACAATGGTTGGTGGAAATGGCAAATGCAACTTGAACACAGGTCTTGCATAGCGGATGAATTCATGATGTTAAACATGGATATGAGTTTACCTTAGCTATTGTGGTTATGACTGGATTCATCAACCACAAATAATGCAGTGCAGTCAGTCAGGTTGATGGACAATTATTGTTGACTGCATATTATGAGGAGTAAGGTATATATAATTCTATGGAGGAGTCAAGCAACTTTGGATTGATAGCGTATTTATTTAGCTGTATATGGAATATGCATGCAACTAATTGAGTGTAATTAATAATTAGATTAGAGGATTGTATTTGTATGGTACTGTCTGTCGATCAATGAACTGGTGCGATAGAGGTAAAATTGAGGTATATTTTGTTGTATAAATGCTGGAAATAGTTGTTAAGATGATGAAAAAGGAGGAAAAACTAACTATACACAGCAAAAAGCAACGAAGTAACCAGAGAGAGACTCACCGGAAGTGAGCGATGATGATGCTGTTCCATTGTCATGAGGTTGCAATTGCAGATTTGAATGAGATTTTTTATGTGTTTTTTGTACACCTCATCTCTGCTCTGATGGTGTTGTTTGGTATTTCCAGATTGAAATTTGTACAGATATGCAGATACATATACTGGATTCATAAACTAGAGATCGATAATACAAGCAGTATTGCTACTATGTTGTATATTACTTATTACTCATGCAGGGTTTGAGCATATGAATCCATTAGAAAAGTTATAATCCTGTAAATGTCTAAAACAAGAGGGGTTTGTAGCCATTGCCATAAAAATGTAGACGGAATATGAGATCTTTGACTAACTCATTCTCATTGTTTATTGTTATTTGTAGAAGGGGAAAACAAATGCATCTCAAGAAATGCAGTGGAGGGTCGTGTTATTATGGGGGTGAGAGAGAATTGTTTGGTGGGGATACTTATACACAAGACATTTAAATTGTCTGGAAAGACTTATCTTAATAAATGTTGTAGCTGATATGCAATATCAAAGATTGAAGATGACACATCATAGTTCCATCCATGTCTAATATCTTTCATCGCTTATTTGCAAGTTTACCATTCGGCATCTATAAACATTTTGACTATTTTTGAAAACACAACAACAGATCTGTAATGTGACAGCAATTATCCATTGAGATGATGCTACGCTACAATATGTGACAAGGACAATACGACACGAGTGCAGTGCATTCAGTACATAAAATGACATTTGTCGTCGTAATGAAATGACCTCAGACAGCAAATTCTCACGAAATATGTCTCAGACAGAATGAGAATCCCTGTAGAATATCCACACATATTATACACATCCCATCCCACGCAACCAAGAAGATGAATTTCATGTCCACCATCAATTGGATTTTTGTCATTTTCATTGTCACAGCAAGCATCCACTCACACATATCAATTTCTCCCCTCTCTTCATCTTCGCCAGAGGAAAAAGCAATAATAGCATTCACATATATATCCTTGGCCAACACATCTTATATACATTTGTATACAAGTCCGAATAAGAAGATTCGATTCGACAATGAAATCACAACAAGCGAGAAGAAGACGCGTTTATTTCGGATGAGATCATGAGATGAAATCCATCTTCGTAATGAGAGAACTCAGCTTTTTACTGTTCTCCAAATATTTGCGAACCATAACACCACATGCAACTCATTTCCGTAATTACTAAATACATAAGTGAGTGAAGTCAAGAAGCATGGTCATGGCGTAAACCTACATATGCAGAGTCAAGGGTGGAGTGTAATAATGGCCAATTATCATTAGGA
Source organism: Folsomia fimetaria (assembly GCA_034695645.1). NCBI lineage: Eukaryota > Metazoa > Arthropoda > Collembola > Entomobryomorpha > Isotomidae > Folsomia > Folsomia fimetaria. The sequence continues at coordinate 3,175 of JAQFZJ010000618.1, forward strand.
GCAGAGGGCACGTATTACGGTTCTCATTTAGATGGCTGTATGATTTCACTCCAATGAGTGAGTACGTTCTGTGAGAGATGTATTTCGTTAATGGAGAAAGTTGATACAGCCAGGGTGATAATCATGAGTTGGACAAAATGCTCTGTTCCTGATGAAGCTGGAAAATGTCGAAACCAACGGTGGGTAGGTTGGGTGGATAGGTATACGATTTGGTGTGGTGTAATTTAAAGACAAATCTAGAGTGAGCTGCCTGGAAGCTGAAATTTCCACCCCACCCTCTTGTGTAGATTGCAGATACACGGCGTTTCCGGAATTTGGAAGTGCATCCTGCTGCATCCCGTTATCATGTTGGCTTATCTCTGTGTCTCCTTTTCTTCCTGATTACTTTCTCTGTTTTATGACCGTTGCACTTGCTTACTCGCTCTGTCCACTCGAGTCAGAAATCCAACAAACTGTTTATACCCTCACCCAAGCAAGATACATAAGCTACACTACAGAACTTCCTTGTGAAATATACGAGGCATGCGGTATTGTACCCGTACATCTTTTTCTGTAACAATGCAACCAAGTAACTGTTGTCAAAAGTGACCGTACTCATACTACATACATAGAGTGCATGCATGGCAAATATTATATTGCATAAGTAATATTGGATTTATCAAAGAACTTGTCCCAATATTATTCTAAATCGAATCAGAGCAATGGGGAACATGAAACTCCTACTGTTGCTGTGCCTTTGAGACGAAGCAAGCAGAATGTGGAGAAAGTCATGAGTAAGCTTTCTCAAGCTAAACGGCGACTTCAATGACAAGACTGAAGGGATGATGATTGATGGTGAACAAGATATGATCCCCCCTTCTCACATTGTCCAAGAATATTCAAATTTTCCATTTCTTTGCTTTGTCAATTTTCAAAATTGTCAATCGTGTCATGCATATCATGTTCGTGAGTATCCACTTTCTTTAAATGACATGCTGACTCCCTCACCAAAATATTGAGGTTACATCCCTACAAAATGGATTTACATTGGCATAATGCAGAAAAGATGATATTTGCTTATTTCTCACTTCAAAAAACTTTTAAAACATATCTGTAAAAATTAGGCTTGACTGAATGCAACGATTCCTAAAATGTATGATAGTTTTCTTCAAGCTTTTCTTCTTCTCTTTTATTCATTCAAACGGATTTGAGATTCGTCCCCTTTGAAGCATGCTTGGGATTATCCGCTCGTATTTGCTTTCTCCCTTTTCACCATCGCATTCTTTCTTGTCTGTCTGTTTTCTTTCGTCCTTTCACCATACTTACGTTCCCTCACTCAACATGTACACTTCACTAAACTCTAACTTCATTTATTTAATACAATTCCCTTTTCAATCTTTTACAGTCAAATCAAATTCCCAACTTAAGGAACACATCCTAAAAGTCAATGTCAAAGTCAGAGAAAATATTTCAGACAATAAATAATACAACTTTGCATTGCAGAAGAAGGCTCGTTTATTGGAACAATGCCAATTTTGATTTCAAATTACTCTCCAAAACCCAAACCACTATGGGATTTGAAAGCCTTGTTCGCTGTGTTAAAACAGAGAGACATCATCATCAGCATTTAAAGTGCTAATTAGCTCAAAGTGAAAGTGTGAATGGAAAGCAAATTAAGTTATGAATGTTGAGAATTTCTAACCCTTTCATACCTAATGAAATATGATTTATAAGTTTAAGATCAATAGTTTTCCTTCAACTTTCTCCAGAATTTTCATCAGAATTGTCTCGTATCATTGTCGTGTATACGTGTTTATGTATTCATGAGGATGTCTAAAGAAAAGACTTTGAAGAACTTTGTCAACTTTTAAAATGGGAAATTGAGATTATTATGAACTTAAACTTCTATAGTTTAGTTTAGTTGACTTAACTGTTGAGACAGAAGAAGGGGAAATTAAGTTGAACTTTGAGCACAGGAGAATTGAAGGAAGGAGGGTTGATGGGTGGGTGAGTTGAGCTTTGCTGGATTTTATTTTATTTTATGGTGGTATTAAAGTGAGGACAGGATGCGATGAGGGTAGTGAATTTCCAATTCGTATATACATACATACAGAGTGTATGTTATAGGGGAGATTTCAAGATGATGAATTCCTGGGTGGGATGGATCTCAGCTCAGTGGAATAGAGATGACAACATTTTGTTTTGAAGGGAGAAAGACCACCCCATCAATGCAAGTAAAATTCCCGGTTGCCGTGATGGAATAAAGGAAGTTGCTGATATTCTTGTGCTATATTTTTCTTTCTCAGATACCAAGTTATGCTTTAATAATACAAAAATACCTTAGAATAACCAAATAAACACGTACATATCAAGTAATTTACACAAAAATATAATGCTTTGCTAAAGTTCTCATGAATTGGGCCCTTCTGAGACACATAGCTTCTCGTCGAATCTCTTCATTATTATTAGAATTTAATTCCAGGAGTCCCATTATTTTAATCTATAACAGAAAATAGTTGGAGTGAGATGGGTCATAAATTGAGACATTTTGATAAATAAATATTATCTCACTGCTTGTTGTCGTTTGTCCATTTCATTTTTCTTTGTGTGTAAGTTGATCAAGAATTCCAAAATCGTGAGATCCCAAATGAAGCCGTAGAGTGAATCAGAAGAATCGTTTGTCGTCTTTTCTTGAGCCATTCCAAACGCAACAGAGTAGTCCACTTCTGGTGACAAGAATTGGCACAATACAACAGCCTAATATAATAATTCAACCTTTGTATTAGATTCGTTAATGGCTTAAGTAAGGAAAGCAATCACCTGTGTAAAGCAACCCAAAATTTCACAGCATTTTATCATTCGTTTGAATAACTTCGAGTCCCCCCAATGTGGTGCTCCAGATTTTTCAAAAAAGTCTGTGCACATGGCCAAGTACTCAATATAACATTTCATGGCTAATGAAGGCGATCCAGAAGCCAAATGTACATCACCCAGACATCTCAACCAAACGAACATTTCTCCTCCTCTTGTAATTTTAGTAGCTCGCTTCAAACATAAAAGATAAAATAGTAAAATTCCTAATTAAGTCATTGCGAAGTGGATGGAAACACTAATAATGGTTCAAAGCGCCATTGAAATCAAGGGATTGTATACAAAAACGCCCCATACTGAGTTGCATGTAAATACTCATGACCCAGTCGTTGATATTGTGCTGGCGAATCCCCCCTCAACAAATGTATAACGTCGATGTTCAGGTCGGTGGAGATAAAGTGAATGAATGGATCCCTCATTAACTGATCTTCATCAGGATCAACCTCTTCCAATCGTCCGGATACAATACCCTCAAAACAATGCTCGTCAAAGTCAACTGTAGAGTAGATTTCGGTAAACGTTTGGTGAGCGAATCGGTAAGTGTGGAGCGCAATACGTTGATGAGCATTTCGATCCTACAAAATATCACTTCATGATTAGCCAGAAATGTAAAATATCAACAACACCACTTACATTCCGGTGGGTTTCTCCTACGTAGCTGGACCACCTCCCTTGCATCAAGCACTCTGCACAATGGATGAATGTACACCAAGTTATTGGAGGCACACGTGAATCGTGTCCTTAAATTCACCACCTGGTTTGGTGCAGGACCCCACTGCACAACGGGAGATGAAGTCAAGAGCGGTCTGCGGTTACAATGGGGTTCTCGACACCAAAATGTTCCAGGTCCATTGTGTCCCCTTTGCGAGTTGAGGTTGATTTCTACAATGAGCACTAAAAAGAAAACAGGATTTGTAATGAGTAATGAGTTAAATTAGTGTGCAATGAACAAAAAACTTACTATCAACTGATTTTCCAGTAGTTCTCAACGCCTGAAGAGGATACACTTGGTCATAGGGGACGAGCGGTGCATCAGTCTTCGCCACGGTGATGACGTAACCCGCCCGAGCAACAGCCAATTTCTTCACGTCTTGCATTAGGACGAGACACACGAGACTTCTCATGACACTCTGTTCGCCACAGTTGACATCAAAAGTCTGCACGTTTCTTTGCATCCTCCACACAAAACCCATTCCCACAGGATTGTCCCTCACGAAATTTGAATTGAGAAGGTGGACCGAAGGAATCGTCTCCAAACTATAAATAATAATATAAAAATTACCAATTATTAATTTCACATTAACTTCAAATAATTTGAATGAAAAATAATTTTTCTTACCGTTTTGTGGATCAAGGAAAACTGGCGCTCCAGTTACATCATCCCATTCCCAAATATTATCAAGAGCTGGAAGAGGGGGTGGCGGATTGTGAGCAAATTGGGCGAGTAAATGAGCGAAAGGATTCAAGGGGTTGAATAGTTGGTGGAATGCCATGATGATGATGATCATGGTTGAAATCTATCAATGTAATTATAAAGAGTGGTTAATTGATAATTAAACTAATTGTGATTAAAATATAAATTGACAAGCAATTGTCTCACAAAATTATCCTACTCCGAGTGTTGTCGTTGCTGAGTGAGTGAGGCCGGCAGTGATAGAAATCGTTATATACTTGCCTGCAACCAACAAACACCACACACACCAAACGAACCAAAGACATGACGCGACATGTTTGTATACAATCCCCGATTTCAGTGGAGTTTGAAACATCAGTAACCAACGCAGTGACACCCTTACCTCCAAAAGGCTGAATAAAAAATCTCTAATGTGTTTGCTATTTAATTTCGAACTTCCAGAAACTCGATTATTCTTCAATTCTACTATGACAGACGAAGATGTCACGCTGCAAAAATGCAATAAAGAGTTATTTGTTAAATGTATGTAAAAGGAGAATAGAGCACTCAGATTATAATGACTCACTCATCTAAAATGTTGGGCCAAATGTGGAGAAAGTCAGCATGAATTTGGAAACTAACGTCGTCTAGAATGTGATTATGTAGGCGAGCTAAGAGCGATACCCACACAGATAATAACGGCTGAGAACAAGAGCGGTCGATAACCCATGAAAGTGAGCTACGAGAAGAAAGCATGGATGGTTTGTTAGATATATTCAAGACTTGTTTTTTCGGATTCATCCCAGAACCAATGGATCCCGAGGTATTTGAAAAAATCGGAAGTACTAAAAACAAACAAATAACTTATACTTAGAGTTAAAGATTGTAATCTTGATGAAATAATAATCTCACCAGTACTCCACAACTCCCTGTAACTTGAGGACGTTTCTTTTCTTTCCAGGAAAAGGTCATGGCAAACACGTGCCAATAATGCAATGAACTCCACGAAAGGCCAGCTATAATTATAAATTTGAATATCAGTCTCCATAATTATGCCTAATCTAAACGAAAAGAAAAACTTACCGTTGGTTTTGTGTTTTATCAAAGTTAGAGACAAAACTATACTCTCCGAGATTTATAAATACGACTAAAATATTTTCAACAATTTCAGAACGGGGGATAACTTCAGTCTTGGGATCTTGAAGACGTTCTAGGCATTCTTTGCATCGATTTTTTAAATCAACTATATCTTCCTTTTCAATTCCGTCCGGATACTCCGACACGAACTTGGTAAGATCCAGTAGCAGTATCTCCCAATCCATCATGATAATTAGTTTGTTCAGATTTAAAACATATGAATTAATTTGTGCTCCTCCAGAGTATGCGTGTTGAAACTTTTGCTGCAGTTTGGATTTTGCAGTTAAGAGCATTCTTTTGGCATCACTATATTCCTGTAAAATGCATAATAATGGTTTCCAAATTCAAACACTTCTAACAACATTTTTGCTAATTCTGCTATATGTTATATAATAACTTGCTCACTTTGCAGTTTAACAGTTGTCGAGATTTTGCAACAAGAATGTAAATTTGTTCTTGAAATAACGAACCGCCTCCAGTTAAATTTTTAACAGCGTGTTGTATTGGGATCGGAAGTTCCCATCCATTAAACAATGTCGCCAAAGATCGAGGGGGTGCACCTTGCTGGCCTGCAGCTCCAAGTAACTTTGCTATACAATCTTCAATTTCTTTAGTATTCGTTGATTCTATCAGGCGTTTTTCCAATGTAAACAATGACAGCTTGTCATCCTCTGGGAAAAATAAATTGGTGAATTGAATGAAATTATAAGATTTTATTAACGTCATACCTGGAATGATGAATGCGTCTTCCTCATTATCTCGTTGGTCATATTGGCGATCAAGCCCCTTAGAAGCTGGGGGGTCCAATTTGACATTCAACAGTTTTTTCAATTTCGGGTTGAGTCCTTTCCTCAACGAAAGCGACAACTCTAACATTTTCCCATGGTCGAGAGATCGAGGAGTTACTTTCCTATCTTCTAACTGTTGATCGAATGTGTTTAATAATCCTACCGCTCGTAAATATCCATCCATTTTGCTTCTACTTATTTTTAGAAACGGAAAATTTTCAATTGGCATTTGTTGCTGTTGAAAGTGAACCATGGACTCGGTCGTATTTCCTTTGTGCAATAGAAAGACTCCCAGATCAAAGTGAATAATAGACTCAAACGCGGATTTGTCTATCTGGGTCCCAACGGACCAGTCAGGGATTTGGTCAACATCAAAAGTCTTTGTGTTCGGAATAATTATCTTCAGTTCTGATACAAGTTCAGGTTTTGAAAGACATGTTTGCAAATAAACCACCGATTCATCCACATTTAGATCTTTCCACACGTTTTCTAACGCAATCACTTGATCTGCTTGTTGTCCGTTCCTGTCAATATTTTAAAAATTAAACCTACTTTTTCAACTCATAAAACACAAAATAGTACAAATATATTTAACCTTGTCGACTGTGCAAAGGCATTATGACACTGAAAAGTTCGCAACACCCATCTATGATATAGTGCACGTAGAAATTCTTTGGATAGTTGATGTGTTCCGTCCGAATCAGGCTGCGCTGCGTTGAGAACATGTCTCATAAATGCATACTGAGTAGAAACATGCACCCTACATAAAAAAATGTCAAATTATCTGTATTAATTGTAACAAACTTGAATGAAAAGTTAAAAATCAAATATAATTACTTTGCCAAAATGTCTAGATCCCAGTTCAGGAAAGCAGCCGTTTGTAACAAGATTAGTCGTAATGCTCGATTTTTCTTTTGTCTGTATGTCAGGATAAGAGATTCTTCTTCACTTAAGGGTCGTTCTTCGGTTGGAGGTAGAGTGTCGGCTGCAGATTTCTCCGCATTTAAGACAAACTGGGATAACAATGTGGTAGCCGAAGGAACTAAATAGCATTAAATGGAGAAATTAATCGTTATTATAAGAAAACCTACTCTTCTTATATTACCTGCGTGTGCAGTACTCAAATGTCTTTCAAGCAACGTTCGGTCAAGAAGGAATTCGAACCAGGAGGGAGGTATTGGGCCAAAATCATCGTCCGTCATCATAACGTATTCAAAGAGGGGTGGGTTACAATGAAAAAATACGACCCTTCCTTCTCATTATTGGTTCATTTTACACTGACACCCAGGACAGTGGGAGTTATTCGAATGGTAAAATACTGAAAAAAGATACAAATTGCAAATATAATTTGAAATAGACTTAATTAATTTGGGAGCAACCCCACAGACACGAGGACTAGAAGAAGTATATCATATTTTAAACAACGGAATAAGTGATACTGATACAAGTGATTTAATTGTAACAATAATGTATACGAGTGAATGCATGCTAAAGGCGTCATCACTCACCACATGTTATCATGTAAGATTACTTAATTTATTCAAAACTTACGTTTCCAACCTTTCCAAGTTGTGTAGAGTAAGAAGCACGTCACGAAGAATTATATAGAATACTGAACAAACAACATAAATCCCCAACAAATCTCCAGATTTAACATTACGCTGATTTATCAAATATATGAGATAAGTGATAGCTTATCAATAATTTTAAAACTTGAAGGAAAGAAAACGAATTTGCAGATTTGCGAGATTGTTTGGGACGATGCAAAATATGAACGAGTGAGACCGCCAAGACAAGAGGAGAAGGATCGTATGATGTGTTGTTTTGATTTGTTCTCGCATTTTTCGCATAAGAAATGTTCTTTTATCAATTTCGTTAATTCAACATGTCAGACTTCCTTGCAGACAATAATTTGTGTGGTCAAACCATTTTGAAGATCGTGTCACAAGGAAATGGAATTTTGGCAGAGTTGCTCCGATTAAAGGACAGCATCCCGTCCGTATTTCGGTAATACCAATAATAACGTAATACTAACTAGACTGGAACTGGGTTATTTATTTAAAAGTTATTTCAGGCTGGAGAATAAATCTGATGTCCAGAAGTATGGAGACGTGGTCTTTGATTTTAGCTATTTTGCCGGATCCGAGGCTTTCGAAAGGAAATTGGAACTTTCTCCGGTATATAATGGAAAATCAAATCATTATGTATTTAGTGAATGTTTAGTTGAAAGTAAATGTTATTTAATTCTTATTTACTATCAGGCTTTGGCTGAAATTGATCGAGAACTTCGAGAAAGCTATATAGAATTGCTGACCAATTTTTATTTCCTGTTTGAAAGCATATTCAAGTACGTCACAGAACTGAATCGTTTCATTGAAGATGTCCAGGAAGGATTTTACATTCAAATGAGTCTGGAATCAATTTTGTATGATAAGGAGGGCAAACAGTTGTTGGTTAGAAGAGCAGAAGCAGAAAATTTTGTGAAATTAAATGTATATACAATTTCTTTGTTGTTGTAGACTGAAAGTTTTTTCCTGTATGGCACAATGCTACTTCTGGTCGATATACATTTCGATGGAGCAGTTCGAGAACGAATTCTAACTTCATTTTATCGATATGCTGGTGCATTTCAGACAGAAACACACGTGGATGAAGTCTGTAAATTGTTTAGAGCAACTGGATACTCCAAATTAAAAAAGCCTGCGGGGTATCCACAAGATTACTTCAAGTAGGATTACATTTGTTTATTATATTATTTTGTGTGAACTTAACGCTTGATTGAATGCCGTTTACTTTCTATTGCAGACGAGTGCCAATTGACGAAACTTTCACTCAAATGATACTCGGAGTTCTAAGATCAGACGATATTTATCTTCAAGTTGGATCCGCATATCCATTACCAGAACAGAGATCCACAGCTTTTGCAGGCCAAGCATCAATGATGGTGATTATCCTATTCTTTTGTCCAATGGTACTTCATTCAGACAATTCTACCATGAGAGAAATTACGGATAAATTCTTTCCCGATAACTGGATAGTTCCAATATATATGGGATTTTTCATTAATTTGGTGGAAGGTAAGTAGAAAACTATTAATATCAAGTAATAATGAGGAATATATTATATATATATCAATTAACCCAAGAACTATACAAATTAATTTTAAGGGTGGGACTCTTTCAAGTCAGCCAAGTTGGCATTAGCTAACACTATTGACATATCGCGCATTAAACAAATTGCAGCGGACAAGGGTCCTAAAGTAAAGGTAAAGAATATGAATATTTTGTATTTCTTTTTTTGCAATGCAAATTTTCCATTTTTTGTAGAGCTTAATCAATGAAACAGAAAAGTATTTAAAGGAAGGACTTCTTACTGAAGAAAATGCACTTGAAAAAGTCTCAAAAGTTATCAATTTGCTGAGAGACTGCAGGTAAAAATTAACGCATTTTATTAAACATCACAATGTTCATCAAATGTTTTGGTCTACCTGACAATTTGTTTTTCCTTTAGTCACCACAATTTTGGTGTTATTTGTTGAGAAATATGCTATGTATGTTAATAAATGGCTTTTCCTTAGCGTTACGCTACGCTGGGTCATTTTACATTGTACTCCGTGTACTGCTATCGGTATGAAAAAATTGTCATTGTTTATGTTGTGTGGTGTGTGTGATGTTAAAAATAATGAGGTTTAGATGGTATCAAGAAAATCAAACAACTCCGTGAAATCATTTTGTCTGAAGTAAAATACGATGCAGAAACTACACTAAAATTTATACTAAATGTTGCTCAATTGGAACTTAAAATTAAAGAATTATTCCGGAAGGTATATTGTTATTCATTTGTCTATACTTTTGAATTATATGGTTTGGTGGTGTAAGTATTAAATTTTGATTCATTTTAATTTTAGCTACTCTCTGAGAAAGAGGAGCGCTGGAATAATTATAAAAAAGAAGCTAATGAACGAATCAAGGAATTGTCTGAAGTCTTCAGTGGCATAAAGCCTTTATCTAGAATTGACAAGAATGGTATGATTATGATAATACAAAATGGCATACAAATTGCCATGATGCAATTTGTTTATAATAATCTTAGACAATTTGCACCTCTGGCTGGAAACAAAAGCAACACTAGTAGAGTCATTAAATTTCGGCGAAATACAAGTAGCTGGAAGAAAACTTGTGGAGCTTATTCGTGCGTTTGACGAAATGTTGGGTATGTCTCTTTTAGGCATACATACTTTATGCCACTATTTTCTTGTTTCTATTTTATCAGAATTCCATGGACTTGAAAGTAAAGTACAGGTCCGCGAGTGGGTATCGGAGATAGTTGCTTGTTTTCATAAAATGATACGCACTGGTTCTATTAATGAAGACAAATTGGTGACTATTCAAATTGTTGAGGATTTGGGATATGCTTGGGGAAACATAATTGATAGCTATACTCCGTACATGCAAAAATTGATACACAAAGACCCCTTTGCGGTTTCAAGTAAGTACTAAATTAACTACATAAATTTGTAAGTTGTACTCAACGCAAGTTTTATCTATTTAACGTAGGACTGAGGGCTGTATTTTTAAAGGTAAGTAAAACATGTCCTCGTTTTCAGTGCTTTATATTTATTTATTTATTAAAATTCATTTTCTAGTTATCTTCTGCCATGAACGTTCCCCTGATGCGAATTGGACAAGCCAAATCCAATAATTTGCTCGTTACGGTGTCTTCTTATTACTCGGAGGAATTAGTTGGCTATGTTCAAAAAGTGTTGCAAATAATTCCGGAATCTGTATTTTCAATTCTCCACAAAATAATTGAACTTCAAACCAATGCAATTCAGGAATTGCCAACAAGGCTTGATAAAGACAAAGTTAAAGAATTTGCACAGCTAGAGGATCGACAAAAGGTGTACATCGTTGTTGTTGATGTAGTATGTATTAATACGCTTGTATAATAAGTTTAATAAATGTTGCAGGTCTCACAATTTACTCATCATATGTCTGCATTGGCTGAAGGAATTCTTATGATGCAAACAACTTTAGTCGGAGTAATCAAAATTGATCCGAAGAAGTTGTTGGAGAACGGCATTCGTAAAGAATTAGTTCGACAATGCTGCAGTGTTCTTCATACCAACTTGAATTTTAACCAAAGATCAGGGAAAGAATCTGAATTAATGCCAAAGTTGAATATTATTGCAAAACATTTTGATGGTATATTGAGGTCCTTCGAATACATTGGGGACTACGTCAATTCCAATGGCCTCAAAGTAAGAACACAACATGATATTTTAGTCTAAGAGCATCAACAAAAAGTATTTTTGTTTTCAATTCCAGATTTTTTATGAAGAATTTGGTCGGGTATTAAATTTTTTCACAGAACAAGAGTGCAACAGTTTTACAAAGAATAAGGGTAGGTTTTATTTTTACGCGTCATTCGAATCGGAGAGGTTGCTACGATCTTAATAATATTTTAATTGTGCTATTTCAGTTCTTCATTTTCAATCAATTTATCAATCGAAAGATATCCCCATTCCGATTCAATTTGTGTCGACAGCAGGATCATTAACAAATGAATTGGATTATTATGCAACCACATTTTTAGGAAGACTTGCCAATGAGCTTATATCAATTACGGACTATAAATCCTCATCATATCTAACTGCGACAAGCAGCTGGTATGATTTGAAAACCCATTCTGCCTTGCTGACCCCGGATTACTTCTCCTTGATGGAGAAAGGTAATTTCATTACAATAGTAATAATGCATCGGTTGATTGACAGGTGATTAAACAACCACCTGACAATCTTCCGATGTATTCTTATTCTTTCATTGGTTTAAAATACTCATTTTTTCCTTGATGGAGAAAGGTTTGGGTATTTCTGGTTTAACGGGATTAGACAAAGTGTTATCATTCATGATTGCAGAGCATATTCAGGTTTGTCATCAAATACATCAATACTATTTTGTCATTCCACTGCATGGTTTGCACTCTAAAATAAATATTCTTCACTTGTAGACGTTGACGAAATTCTTGAGAAAGGAATTAACCGAGAAACCTGTTGTTCGTGATTTACTCGTGTCTCTGGAATCACAGTTATCCCCGAATTCAAAAGTTCTCGGTTAGTATTAAATTTTAGCATCTCAAAAGAGAATATTGTGATGACGCTGCGGATTGCTTGTAGATCTTCCTTTGAAAAAGTATACCTCGTGGTACAAAGTTGTTAAAAACGGCTATATGGATTGTGCTGTAGTTCTTCAGAGGATTGGACAACTGCAATTGCTTCGCAAACGTATTCAATATCAACTTCGAGTGGCTGCTAGTTTTCAAGCAAAGCAACTCCAAAATGCCGTTAGTGTAGTCAACAGGTAATACATACAAATTCTGTATATTTTCCACATGCATTCGATTTAGTCTTATCTGTATATGTTCTCTTTGAAAAAGTCTGATGGCTGAAGTCCAAATGTCTGAATGTCGGCGAACTCCAACAGCTGGAAACATTCCTAACGACGAAGTTTCTAATATTGCATTTGAAACGTTAAACTATTCCGAGCCTCTGGGACTATATGACCCTTACTCCAAAATTTACATCACACTTGAATCCATTCCAAATATTTCCCTGTACCTTGCCGTAATCGTGGTGAATCATCTACATAAGCTGGTGTATTCAAAAAGTTTGGGTGGGTTATTTTATTTCACACAATTTAAAAAAAAGTGATCATGGCTTTAATTGTTGCCTTCTTTCAACAGGGAGTCTGACGTGTCGTAAAGTTTCAGAACCTGCAGACGGGATCCCATTCACGATTGGATTGTCAACTTTATTCTTCCAACTTAATCCATCCAATACATTTGCTTTCTTATCTTTGATATGCCAGTTCCTCAATTCAATGGTGGTTCACCTTTCTTCTTCAAGCGGAGGGGGTACACCTAACAAAGAAGATTTACAAGAATTCAGTGCTGTCTATTACCTCCTCATAACTTTATCCAGGGCGCACCCACGTGGTACTGAAATTTCTGATTGGATATCGCAAATGATTCCTTGTATTCGATTATTGCCAAATATTATTAACTCTGTTCCATAAATTATTTATATGTACTCTAGTCAATTAGTCAAATGATTTATATGCACGATAACCAAATATGCAAAGCATAAAGGTACTAAATAGTATTTTTCATAAGAATAAACGTACAATACAGAAAATGAAATGTATTTTAAAGTTTATTGTAAAGATGGACATAAAAACAAGTCATGTCACAGTCAATAGTTCATAATTTGTGTTATTTATATTATACATATACCAGACAGAATAAGTATAAAATAGAAAATGTGGTTTGTATGTTTTTTTAAGATTGTGGCCAGTGTGTCATTTTGACAAGCTTGAGAATCACCAATCACGGTTTACAATGTTACAGGAAGTTCATCCAGATTTAAGTTTTACTATTATTGAATGAAATGGTGAATTATTATTTTACTTCACCATTTATGGAATGGAAAATATTATTATAATAATATTAAGTGTATACATGTAACAGATACTTGGAAATGTGAATAAGTCAAAACAAAACTGCTGAATGAAAGTAAACTATATAAATTCAAAACTTACATATATAATGTGCATATTCGAATTTCAATTACAGGTATCACATTAATATAAAAAATGGTGAAGACGAAATGTAACACAACTTTGAAATCTTTCACCTCTCATCCAACTCAACCATATTGCTATAATTACAAGAGCACAAAATCGTACAGAATATTGCTGAGAAATTAAGATTAGGTAATGAAAGATGCTTCACTGAAACTTTTTCATATAATTTTTCATTCTGTCATCTTCAAACAAACGAACAGTAAAGCGTGCTTGCTCCGGAAGCAGCGGTGCAGATTGTGCATTTTCAGATTGAGGAGGTATTTCCAGAAGCTGTTAAAGAGAATTAATGAAGTTATTAAAGACATGTAACAAGAATAAGGCTGATAAAGTAGTTTTGGTTGAAGTCACCACAAATGTATGCATACTTTCCAGATAAACCAGCTAGTAAAATTATAAGCTTATATATTAAGTGCATTGCGTTGCCTTCTTAATTTGAATGGCTGAACTGCAAAGCGAAACAAATCATAACTGAATTTTGGTGTATGAAACAAAAAAGGTATTGCAAATATCTACTAACAAAGCTAAAGAAGATTAATTCATGCAGGCATTTGTTGCTGTCGCTAGTACTGATAAGAGTGAAATATCGTAGGAGGTGATGAAATGATGACAACCTTCTGTGTTTGATTTGGTTGAGCTGGTGGTTTCTCTGCTTCTTCACATGTGGAGCAAAACCAAGAATAATTTCGCCGCCTGCATAGCAATAGGAATAATTAGATGTTTGTAATAATTAATTCTAAATTTCTGAGATATTATTATTATTACCTGGGCGAATACATTAATGGTGGAGTCAAACACAAGAAGTGGTAATCTTGAGCGCATTTGTCACACCTGCTCATAATAAGGAGCAATGTTATATTATTTTAAGGATTTATAATTTTGTGATAATAACATTATGGCATACTCACGTGACCATATTCTTCTTCAATTCTTCCTTGCTGCAGGTAAAACAGATGCCATTATGTTCGGAAGACACAGATACAGAATTAGAGGAGGTATTATTGAATGGAGACAAAGTTGGGGGAGGAGGCACAACAGGTGGTGGTGGCGGTGGTGTATAATTAGTTGCCATTTTGGGTGATGATAACAACGAAGCGGTGGTTGTTATCATGTCTGAAGATTCATATATCAGTTTAATGACATTTTGACTGTCTTGTGTTGTGGCTGGATCCTGGCCCCATACTTGAGAATTTGTTACCGCTTCTCCCTCAGTAGCAGTTGAGGTTGGATTACTTATGAAGTTAGATGATGAAGCCAAGTTCGTAGATATCGACACAGGATGACTGTTTGTGACGGACGAGTTTGAGTAAAATCCAGGAGAGTAACTGCTAACAGAAGCTGTCGTTGTGGCCGATGTTGTATTTAGCACACAGTCAATCAAGTCACTGTATAAAAGGAGATTCGTTGTATAATTCGTTAATTATTTAAATTAAATATTTTTCATTTAAAATAGGTATTTTAATCACTCACCTAGCATTGACAGTTATAACGTCACTTCCACTGCAGCTACTACCCATTGCATGACCTTTCATGATACTGTGTTCATCAGCATCCGTGTTATTGTTCCATCCACTTTTCACCGGTGCCATCTACACGAGTCAAATTTATTTATTTATAATTGTCAACATACATGCTGTTTTATCGGTTTTTAGTACAATTATTAACTTACGCCTTGCATTAAAACTCCATCCGGTAGCGAAGACTTAGAAATTCCATTCTTTTGTCCCCCATCATACACAGAACTTGCGTCAAATGCTCCACTAGCTACAGCATTAATTATGTCGTCTTGATGAGTCTCCTCTTCGGCAGTTAATGGGGCTGTAACTCGGCTTCTCTTTTTTGGCGGAATTGATTTGTCCTTCTGCGTGGTAGTACTAGCTGCTGCATTCCCCCCACTGGTAATTAAAAACTTTCGTCTTTTTGTCACTTTAGGTATGCCATTCGTAAGTACAACCGCAGGGGCCTCGTCTCCCTTCTTTACTGCAACGTTCGCAGCAGCCATCATAATCTGGTGCAGCTCTGCAAGAGTTTTCTTCGTTTTTTTCCTTTTCCTCAGTGGAATATTTCCGAGTTCTCCTTGTTTTGGTGCTTTTGTTTCAGACTTCTTTGTTCGTTTCTTTTTCACAGAAACTGGAGTTTCCCTGGCATTATGAGCAAGACCAGTATCGACAGAAGGAGCAGCAGAGGAATCAACGAGAGCCATCTTCTTTTTTCTAATTTTAGGTCCATCCTGTGGAGTCTTTGGTACTTTCGGAGTCGGAGGTTTCTTCTCCGTTTTCACTTTTGGAGCTTTTGGGGTCTTCTTCTTCTGAGGAGTTGTATCTCCAGCCACTCCAGCGTTAACTATTGAGGTGCCGGCATCACGAACAATGCCATCAAGTTGACCCAGCCCGGGGAAGACTAGACCCTCGGAAGTTGTGTTTTTTTGTTTACGAACTCTGGGTTTCTTAGGCTTCGTTATTGAAACATTGCTCTCATGTTGAACGTCGTTGGTCGGCTTCTGCTTGGTCTTCCTAGGTTTCTTTGGAGTACTTACAGCAATTCGCGATTCCGACAGTGATACTGGAGACAGCAAACTATCAGCACTGGTTGTGGGAGAATTCCCACTCTTTCGTTTTTTTGGTGCCTTCATGTTGCCATTTATTTGTGCAGTTGGGCTTGACAAAGTGGAAAGCTCCAGTTTAATCTAAAATCACATTCAAATCTTAGTCAATCTGCCTTATGTATATTTAAATTACAATTACCGGCTTTGGACTTGCCAAGTCCGATTTTATCATCACGGTGGAGCTTAGATCTGGCGTTTCACATACAATTTTAAGATCCCCTTCCCTGGAATCTGTAGAATGGCGATACTTTCCAGGCTTTCTGATTTGCGTACGACCTCGTAACGTTCTAGGGGCTTCAGTGTCGACGATTTCCGCCTCTTCTGCATCCAATTCTTCTTCGCCACAATCTGAGCACATCCTGTACCACAAGGATGAGACAAAAGAACATTAATTACAACTTTAAGCCATGGCCTCCGGAAATCTACTAGTTTAAAAACCAACTAACCATCCACAGAGTTTAGATCTTTTGGGCATCCTTGTAAAAATGTAAAAAGAAAAATTTTAATTAATGCAACATATTAAATACAACTTTTTATAAGATGTTTTGGGATTATAATCCAATGTTAGAGAAATTCGGGGGAAAATAAAATAATTTATACAGGTCTATTTAATATATATAATAAGCTATTAATAACTAACCGTGTGAGCGGTGGGTCCAGACATTTCATATGGTATAGTTTCTTACAATTATCACATCGAATGATCCAAGGTTGCTCATCCGAGCCATCGCAAACAGAACATACTTTCATTGCAAGACGCTCTATAAAATATTGCGACATCAATGTTATATGTATAATACAGGGTGTCTCAGTGAAAGCTCGCGGTCTTTAAAATTAATTTTAAAGTGAACTATTGGACCGATTTTGTTCAAATTAAGTTTTTTGTTTAATACAACTACTAGAAGGAATATTGAGATGCGCAACA
>JAQFZJ010000619.1:0-20497 GCA_034695645.1 Folsomia fimetaria
GTTTTTCCTAACTGCTCCCCAAGCCAACATATAATTGTTATTGTATTTACTTATTTATTTTGTGTTGTTAAATAAAAGCACATTTTTAACGTATTTCATTTGTGTGTATACTGTTTGTTAGTCAATTAATGCGCAGCAGTAACAGTTGTTGGGCCATTTCTTGCAAGCAAAACATTTGTAGATTTTATTAGCGTGTGTGTTTACTACTTTTATGAAATGAAATATTTTCGAACCAATGGAATCAATAGGTATGGTATCTGTAATACGACATTGCCAGAAGTATAGGTGAAAGGTGAAAGCCTTGGACTTTCTTCCCAGAAATCTCTCATTGATTCAGTGGTCGAGATGAATAACAAAAGAAACAGTTTGTACATTTTGCATACAAATAAATCAATGTTCATATTCATGCCAATAATCAACATTTACAACTAAAGTTGCAAACAATTTGGCGCATTAAATTGAAGTTAATCTCCTGTACATCGAAATTGCAAATATCACAAATTGTTAGCGCTAAAGGTAATTAATTCTTGGTATTTCGAAATATTCATGTGGCTGTGGTGCTGGTTATATAAAGAGTAGAAAGCCATAATATTTAGTACATGAATAAACATCAAGAATAAACGGCTCTTAATATTATACACTAATCTTAAGCGTGGCTATAATAATGTATGTATACTATGGAATAGAATACGCCAACGCTTTAAATTCCAACGGTTATGGTTATTGTCATTGTCGATTCTTAATGGGTAAGCGATTGCTATTCAATAGTCCATTGTTCTCCATCTGGTTATTCTTAAAGCTGATGTCTCTGGATAGCGACATATATTCGACGACAAGAGCCACTGCTACTGCTGTTGTATGTCGAATGTGTCATTCCATCATGTCGAATATCCTCCCGCTTCCATAGTCATGCATGCGCCAGAACAATTTTGCTACAGATTTCGGATTAAAGACATACTTAAATGCTTAAATGTGGTCTCTGGGCTTGAGAATGTATACTGTGCTGTGTTATTACAAGGCAATGAATGTGACGCAAACGAAGAGCCTTCTGGAGGTCGTCAACTCTTCTTATATTTGTTACACTTATATTTGTTTGCCTCTCCTGCTGGACTTGTGAATTAGCATGTCGGCATATGTACATACGCGTAACATTAATATGCATTTGTCGTGCAGTGTACTAATACTAGGTCACAGTATGAATAGGCTTTCATTAAATGTTGAAAGCTTTTGGCTGCCTAGAGGGTGTGGAGGAATAATATGGAGCGTTATCGCTACGGCTGCTGCTTCTGCGGAGATAAAGAAGAGCAACCAACCAACAAGTCTGATATCATCAGTGATATGTGATATATCGTATTACTTTGCAACTATTTAATTCCAGGCATCATGTTTTCGTTGTTATTGATGACATGACGTATAAATAAGTGAGTATGATGCGATGCATCTGGAGGTCCAATTCCTTGGTCGTGTACTAACTAATACCTTAAAAGTAACGAGTCAAGATCTGTAAATAATAATATCTCGTGCATATTTATTTATTTCGATGATGCACATATGCAATAACTAATAACTAATTCCTAATGATAAAATTAAGAGAGCATCAATATTTAATCAAGTTGTTGGGAAGTATCTATTTGTAGGTGTGGTTTAATGCGTTCATTTTTATTTCATGTAACCCTAAACTTTTGTTGCTTTCACAATTTTTGCAATAACTCGTTTCTGACACATGAAAAGGAAGAAAGCTGATTGTTGCGCATACATATTATGGATTGGTTTTCTTTAACAACCCCATTCAGTATTTTTACTTTGTTCAAAAACTCTGATGCAGTAATTTGCTGTTGAGTTAAGGAGCAATTTGTAACTAGCTTCATACAGATGATATGTGTACCTATGCACGCGTATAGATATTATAACTACGGTACACATACCATACACGTTCATTTCATTTTTGGGATAATTAAATAAGAACCATGAGAGTTGTCCTCAAAAAAGATCGCGTAACATTCTGAGGAAGCTTTTCTAATTACGTTGTAAATTTCCATTGGCCAACTTCCAGTAGCATTTCACAACTGTTTAAGTCAAAATGATGATGAAATAATACCATTACAATAAACATAATATAGGAATGATAAGACAAGACGAGTTAACCGTACCAATGTTCTCGTGTCGATGATATACTCATGTATTTTCATTTTCATTTTGTAGGGAACATTTCAGAAGTGAGGATGGCCCCACGCCCAGCCAAGACCCCTGCATGGTCACATGAGTTGTTACCCTCTCCCATAGACGACCCTTCATCATGCTCGGACAACGCTTCTGACAATTCCGACAAAATCGAGAGCTATTGCAATGGGAGTAAGAACAGGAAACGCAAGATTATCGGAAACGGGGGCCCATCCTTTGTGAACTGTGGGGGTTCAATGAATGATGGGACCAATCGAGGGCAGCACGAAGTAATTCAGCAGCAGCAGCAACAGAAAGATGCCAACAATGAGACCAGAAACAGTCTTACTCAAGGTGGCTTACGATTACACATGCCTATACATTTAACGATTGATATGCTTATCTTATCTAATAAAAGTTATCCAGTGCTAAATATAAATACATTATTGTTGCTAAATATAATATAGGACTCTGGACAGACGCCGAATTAGCTGCAGATTTTGACGGCTCTTTATCCGGACTAGGCGCTGACCTGTCGACTTCATCATATGACATGAGTGAGGCATTGTTGGCCCTCCCTACCATCTACCACCAACAAAGGGCTGCGGCCGCCGCGGCAGCAGCAGCGAATAGCAATGCCCAACAGAATCAAAACAATTCAATGGCGTAAGTATCTATAAATGTCCATGGCTTAATTTAGCACGCATAATATATGATTAGAATGGCCATGAGTGTAAAATCTTCAATTTTTCAACATATCAGAATCTAATCATCGGATTATAAGGATGTTCCATTCATTTCGATCCAGTTTTAACCTCTTTGTTTTACACAGCTCGGGATTTCTAAAGAGCGACTCTGGTCTTACACCCCTTGCATCATCCCATGTTCACGGCGGATCCTCAATTTCCCTTCCTGAAAAATTGCAACAGGTAGTTTTTAAATTCATGCTTCAAAACTCACTTTCAGTTAATTCACAAATCTGGTCACGTTTTCAAATTAGACCAATATTACATTAGGTACAAACAAAAGGTCTTGATCATTTATTACACCGTTTGTTTGAGGTTGGATGAGGATTTATTATGTTATATTTATTTTACCCCGTAGCCATTTCCTGGAGATTTTCATTTTGGTGGTCAGCAACATCAAAATTCTTGCCAGCAAAATAGTTCTGCAACTGGACATCCTACGCCACAGGAAACCATTAACATGCATCTGGATTGTGAACGAAGGTAGTTAATTTATCAATAATATTACGTTAACCATGAAGAATATTGACACTTTTCATTTCGTTTAGATTCCAATATGTGTTAGCAGCTGCAACATCCGTTGGTAAGAAAATTTAATTAATTTGTGACTTTGAACACGAGTGTCCGTCCCTGTCCCTAACTGTCTGATTATTTCTTTATTTCAGCTACAAAAGTGAACGAAGAAACGTTGACATATTTGAATCAATGTCAACCTTACGAAATTAAGTTGAAAAAACTTGGAGAGTTGACCGCATACAGAGGTGTTGTTTTCCGTACTGTTGTTCGGTTGGTAAGAAAAAAAACACATAATAAAATTAATAATTAATTAATTAATAAGTACTTGGACTAAATTGTTAATTATTTTTTGGATCTAGTGTTTTCATGATCGTCGGCTACAGTTTTCGGAACGAGAACAACTTGCACTTTGGTAAGAAGAGGAAATGAATGCCACATATTTATATTTTAACAAAATTATAAAATATCTATTCTATTTCAATAATATGCAGTAATAATAAATACATAATATTCCTTTAGGGAGGAAGCTCATCCAAATGATCGGATCCTTCAGGTAGTTTAGTTGAAATGCTCTTTAGATTAATTGGTGACGTGATTTTTTCTCTGTAACTTAGGTGGACTTGCCACTTTCATACGGAGTCACTTTGGTACCTCCACAATCTGATAACCCGTCTAATCATACCTCTTTCATGTGGGAGCCATTAAAGGAAGTTGGATTGTATATCAAGGTGAACTTCTGACATTTTTGATATATAAAAACATCTTTGAGACATCTTATTAAAAATAATCTTAATTTAGGTCAATTGTATATCCACCGAATTCACACCAAAAAAGCATGGTGGCGAGAAAGGTAAGACTTATCATTATTATTTCATTTGACCCTTTATTAATTAGTATCTGTACCTGTATCTCATTGCCTGAGTCAGGCCCACCTTCCTTTTTGATGTTTTTCTTGCGGTTTGTCTATCGTGTTTGCTAACAAAGTTAAATTATTTTCCATGTAACAAATTGTTATATAAAACAATTGGTTAGAGCAAAGATAACACATTAATATATCTGGATTTAAGGCTCAATTCTCTCATTATCCGCACAAACTTTTCAGTGTATTTGTATGAATACATATGGGCAATGATGTGATGATACTAAAAGCTTAAAAAAATATTTATTGGAAGATGTTAAGATTTGATACCCTGCTTCAGGCTTTTGTTGTGATGATAAACTGTTAACATTTAAATTGCACTCAACAGGTGTTCCATTTCGACTTATGATCGAAACTTACTCTCATCCGTAAGTTTGCTATTTATTGAACTTCATTAAAAATTAAAATGTGAAAGTGCGAGTGAAACATTCGTATTCTGTATTTAGTGATAATGTTCGACTACATGCTGGGGCTTGCCAGATAAAAGTGTTCAAGCTGAAAGGTGCTGACAGAAAACATAAGCAAGATCGGTAAGTTTTATTTAAAAAGTATATTTATATGTGGCCCAAATATACGGGGAAATTGATTTACATCATTAAAATTGATTTACAGAGAAAAGATTTCAAAGAAAACCCCTGGAGAACAAGCAAAATTGCAGCCGTCTTATGTAAGTTTATTATATCATATATTATATTAGGTATTTATTTATGTATTCATGATTGTATTATTAATTATTTTCAGGACTGTACTGTACTTTCTGATGTATGTTTATGTTCTATTCATTATACTGACAAATGCCAATTATACGGATGAATAGTAAGAACGGTGTAGTTGACTTTGCTTGTTTTTTTAGATCTCGCTAGAGTCTCTGGAATCTCCTCCGCCAGCGATTCATAATCAGGGTCATCAAACGCTGTTGTCACCATCATACTCATCTGACCACCCAATTGCTGATTCTCCAGAAAATAATAATTCCAATTCTGGAAATAGCTCAGGCAATGCCAATGGGAATCATGGCAGCACACAAACACCACCTGCTTCAGGAACTGGCCCCACAACTTTCTCCGCACATTTCTCTCCAGAGTCTGTTCGGAGATGGTTAGCAAGAAATCGGTACGATTTTATATTATGTGCCCATTAAGAATAATTTGTATGGTCTTGATATTTACTACCTTATGATATTTTTTTTAGATTTTCAGCCACCAAGACGTTGTGGGATTTTAGTGGTAATTTTTTAAATGTTGCTTCTTGTATGTATGTTAAACCGTCATTTTATTTTTGTAGGAGTTGATTTATTACGTCTGGGGAAAGAGGAACTGATTGAAATATGTGGATTACCTGAGGGTATACGGCTGTACAATGCCCTACATTACAAAATCACATTTTTCATTCTGCTGGTGACGTCAGCAAAGGTACAGTATAAAATATTTCCAGTTGCGACCATCCGTAATCAATGAAGTTATTTTATGATAATAGGATGGTCTCCATGATTCATCATTAAGTCCATCCCGAGGACTCGCAAATACTGAATGCGACACAGTTTATCATCCCATTTGTTTGTCGGCACCATCCATATCTGAAATGGTGGGTTTTGCTCTGTTTAAATTTTAATTAAAAATGGCGAGATGGAAAATATAACAATAAAGTTTATTATGTTTTTGTAATTTACAGACTTCTGTAGTGGGGTCGATGTTTTACAATCAATTCCCCAATGATTCTATACCAGTGGAGCGCTTGTTATTATCTGTTCTTTCGCCGGGTGGAAATTGTCGTATTCGTGTTCTCCTAACTGAGCAATTGTTATCAACCCTTAAAGATCAAACTGCTTTCAAAGCATTCAAGTGTGGAAGTGAGGTTCATTTTGAAATAGTAGAAGGTTAATGTCATATCTGTAGTTGAAACATTTTATATTATGCTGATTCCATGAATGTTGACGTGGTCCAATAATTCCAACCATAAATGTTACTCATTATTACATAAATATTCGATTCAAATGTCGTCTGACAATATTATATCTATCCCTTTTTGTACAGCCCTTTGCAACAAAAAATTTTACAGTGTTCAAAATTTTAAAAAATTTACTATACATATTTGTAATGCAACCATTGCACAACCAATCAAACAAACAAAATTCGGAAACGGGAAACTATGTCATTTGTAATGAATGGTCTATCTGTATAAACAATTGTAACGCAGGGACTATCAACTGAGATATATAATAAGTTAACCTCACAAGAGGATATTTTGGAATTATTGACTTGAATGAAACAAAATGTGCTAGATAAGTACCTTACTAAGGCAATGTGAAAATTATATTTCTACATATATTATTTATCAGATTGTGACATTGTGAGTCACGTATATTCGTATAACTGTAACTGCCGTTGTTGGGAGCAAAGCAACCACACGAGTTTAAATTACAATTTTACTATAAGTAGGCTATTTTTGAGGCAATTCTGAATCGTTCCAGTTTCCAAATAGCAAGTACAATAGATTTCCTCATGCATGCAATACGTACAAATTTATTTCAAAGTGTGCTGATTTCAAACTTATATATATACATAACTTGATGTGCTGAAATATTGGTGTTATATGATTCCGTCAAAGAAAAAAGTAACGTTCGTCCAACCAAATCCAATCAGTCAAAACAGATGATAACATTAATCGAAATAGTTAAGCAGGTCAAATATATTATAATACACAATCGTTTTATGGATGTTGTTGGATCTTGTTTTTATTCTTTGAGTAAATTATCATCGGACAGTACAAATGTTGTTCGTTTTTAAAATATCGTGATTACTCTACACTAACTCTTTGTCATCGTCTGAACCTGATCCTGCGTCACTATCATGATTATTCACATTTCCAGTATCAGCTCGCTCCGTATAAATTTTAATGCATTGTTCGGCTACAAATACATAAGTACATTTTATAAGTAAATCAATGATTAATACACCATTGAATGTGCCTTTACCCTCCCTCAACAGTGAAACATTCCCTTTGTTGTTACACAGCAAGGCATATTCTTCTGCTTTCTCAAAATGCATGTTAGCTTTTTCGAAAGATTTGTTTTTAACTGAAAATTATAGATCATCACAATTAAAGAAAGGGTTCGTATAGATGAAGTTATTTTGGTGTATTTACCTTCACACTGGGCGAGCAATATCTCAGCATTCATTATCCAAATGTTGTCTCGAATTTTCAGTGCTTCATCCAAGCATTGATTTCCATATACCTTGGCCAAGTCAAACTTGTTGGTTTCTGTTTCGAGAGGACAAAGGATGGAAATGTTTCATATATTTTATATGAAAATGTATATATTCTATATATAGGAGATATACCGTAATAACACCTAGAAATTAATAAATATAATGTATTAATATCTGTAATAATGTCATAAGTAACCTCAGCTATACCTACCTAGCGATTTCATGGAATAAGTAAACTCTCTCGATCGGAGTTTTCGATATTGCAAGACGACTATCCCACACCTCCGCCGCCTCAGCGAATGCCCCTTTCAATGCATAAATACAATATTAACATGTGTAATAATTACATAAGTAATAACCTCAGCTATACCTACCTTTCAATGCATAGCTCCGTCCTAGAAAATCTAATGCACGAGACTTGGTGCATAAAAAAAGAGTGGGAAATTCTTAGATATTTACGAAACGCTTCTGATAAGAACAAGCGTCTGCATTATTTCAAACATGCTTTGTTCTACACTGAACCAATTCATTTCAATTCTGTTGTCGCTGAGTACACAAGTTGAACCGTTTTCTCCACATAAAATTGTTCAAAAGAATTTGTATATTTCCTGAAGAAGAAACCAGACAAGGTTTTGAAAGCTTGAATAAATAATTTCAAATTACAACATCCCCACTATCCGCTTTATCACTTGTTAATAAAATTGTTCATTAAGTTATGAAATTAAGCAAAGATGAGTTCCAATAAATGACCAATGGTGATTTATAGTGACAACGAGCTGGACCAAATACTAAAAAGTTCGAATCTGATCGTGAAGAGGAATCACATGGGGAAGGGGAGGTGTCTGATCATTGGGGTGAATCTGAGGAAGGGGAGAAACAAGCTGACCAAGAGGAAGAATCTAAGGTATTTTACTCATCTACACATTCCGAGACTGTCTCATCTTGCCTCCAGCTTTCTCCGTACATAAATGCTGTGCTAATAACACGAGGATTGCTCAATGTAACAGATTACAAAAGAATCTATCTCTCCTTTTATCCAAACTGACCAAAGCAGAATTTGAGGATCCGTAAGGTGAGGTACCATCAGATGTTTCGAAGTATCCGTGGTCATCACCAAATCGGAGAAAGAACGGAAGGATCTAGAGGAACATATGCAATTGTGCGTCTCATGTTGCCTCTTCATTTCTACATACTTCTCCTTAATTGTGTAATAAATTGTAGCTTTCATAATTTTAGTTTTATTTGATGGAGTCGGAACAAAAAACCAGAACCATGAGACTTCTCAACCGAACAAATTAAATTACCATTAACCCCGACTTGCGTCAAAAGGCACAATTAATCTTGCCAGAAAGGGGACCCAACTTATCAACTTCCAAGAGGAGAAATTTATCCAGGAAAATGTTGCAATTTAGAATTTTCTTGTACTCCTGTCACTTTTAAGGGGCATAAGTTAAAGTTATCAAGAGGGGTTAAATATTGATGTACTGCAATCAGTTCTGTTGATAAGTTTGCAGATGTAACGATTTCGGAGTGAGTCTTATGAATTATTCTGGAAGTTTTGGATTGTATTATATAATAATTGAATATTTCGTTGCCGCATTAAAATACTTTATAAACATAAGTAGTTTGAACATTAACTTGGACTTACCTTGGTCTCGTGCATTTTGCTAGAAAATAACAAATTATCTTGATCTCTGTTGATTTATTGAATTTTGTAATGCCATACTTATCCCCTGCTAGTTTAAACTCATCTTGAAAAGATTGAGCAGCGCTGTCAAAGTTCTTCAGCTTCATCAATGCTAAACCTTTATAGTGGAGGATTTCTGTCATAAACTCCAGCTTTCGGGGCAGAAGTTGTTGGCTAATTTCTTTGATTTGTCTCAGAGCCCGTTCACATTCCAGCTGGCAATCGTGAGCTCGTCCAATTTTAAGTGCTATTGTAAGTATCACTATCAATGAATTTAAATTTTGATTTTTTTAAATATGCAATAATACCATGCTGGATTTGCCCAATGTTTTTCAAAAGAGCTCCTTGAGCAGCATCCATTTTACTGAAAATAAATATGATAAGTTACCAGAAAAAAATCCATAAAAGGAGCAAGTTATTGACTACAACTTGTAGTTTTATAACAATTGCACAACTTACATTTTTCTAGATGCCTCCATTTTCTCACCTATGAGTAAAATTACATAATTAATAACTTGTCGTGGACGATAGCTTCAAGTCATGAATACATATAAGTTTCGGTATTTTCAACTGGTCTCTCTTCATACTAGCACAATTTACTGAGAATAAAAATAAGCTTACGCTCTTGCATTTCGTATTGACGAACCATCTAAATAAAAATATTGAATTCAATGACATACATACACACGCAATAATTAAGTCCTACTCTGAACTGCAGACTTACATCATTGTTGAAGGTTAAACCAATTTTAAGTGCGTACATGGGGCTCTGTTGTCGCCAAAACTGCTGCCTGGTTTCCAAGTAATTCAAAGCTTCGTGTGCTTTGCCTCTCAAGCCTTCCGAGCTTCCTTGAGCATCGCCATGAATATCTGAAATGCATTAAATAATAGAGAACTCATGAAGATATTGTTATTTTAATCATGTACCTGGCCGCTTTAAAAACTTTGTAAGATAATCTTTGTCTTGCTGAAGAACGCCTAAAATGTTTCAATAGCAAAAGTTAGAGTATTTACTTTCTTGTTTGTTAGAACTGTTTTGTTTCGTTCACCTAGAATTTCTCGATCAACCCATCGAGATCTAGCAAAAGTTAGAGCATTTGCTTTCTTGCTTGTTTTTTGGAACTGTTTTGTTTCGTTCACTGAAGTGAGAATGCAGCAGTGTTCGGGACCTTTTTGAATATATACACCAATGTTACTGTCATAATAAATTTAGAGGAGAGAATAAAGAATATGAAATACCTCGATTGGCTGCATTGATGGCATCGATTTGGGGAAGAACCGTGTCCAAGTCCTCGATTTGCGTTGCTTGTTTATCTGACATTATTGGCATGATAAGAAGTGGAATAAATAGCTAATTTACTATGAGTTCAATTTACCTCCGATCGCTGTATTAATTGCATCTTGCGCTTTATTAACCCCAATTCGAAATTCCTCTTTGTCCTTTCGACTCCGATATCCCCGGTGATACGCCATTAAGGCTTGCTCAAATTGTCCGAGATTGAAGAGAGCCTCTCCATATTGATATAAACCATTAATATTACTATTTTCATCTTGTCCAAATGAAGCCTCAGCATCCCTCAACGCGGACACACTATCACCTGAAAAGACGTCAATACTATTGCCACTGTAATTGTGTATTTTGAATGGTTTATCATCACCTAATTTCAAATGACATTGACTTCGAGAAACCAGCGCACCTGTGTTACATAAAATTACAAACCCATATTATAAATTAAACAAAATTAAAATAGGATACCTTTGTTATTAGGTCTGAGTTCCAAGGCCTGAAACAAATATCTCGATAAAGATATGAATTGTAATAAGTAAGATTATTTATTATATTCTCACTCTGTCAAAGCAGAACAAAGCTTTTCGGAAGTGTCCTGCGCGATAATGCATGTTCCCTTCATCGGAGAAAGTGGTGAAAGTTGATACAGGCAGAGGGCAATGGGGGTATTTCCGCAGTAGGGTTTCAACGTCCATTGTTGCTCAAACGACAAGGAATAATATACAAATCTTGCACGTTTACTAATAATATTTACAAAGTCGCCCTGATAAATGAGTGCGTGACGTCGAAAATACAAACAATATACAAACAATTGATCTATCAATGAGGATTTGAGTTGAGGATTGTCAATTTTGAATTCGAGTCGAATTTAGTCTTAATAATTTCTGAAGTGGTTGTCATACTGACTCTTTGGGCGATTTGGAGAAGCATTGATGTGAAGTATGGGTACACTGGTAAAAGATCTAACTCGGTTATTATTCTTCCTTGTTGTACACCTTTTATTTTTGCGCTTTTTGTCTGATATATGCATAGCTAATTCAGCTAAAAATGTGAACAGCCCAATTGTACATCCTGATGTCAAAACTAAAAATATTGTTAATGTATTTCCAATCAACTGAAGTGAATTATTAAAGTTTGCTTGGGAATTTGTAGATCCTAAATTTACTTTGACCAAGTCCTCCATTTTTAACCATTGCTTAGAAATACCCGACTCGTCCAATGCATACAACTTCATAAAAGTGTTTCGATTTGTCCAATCATTAAGCTCCCAACCATTGTGTCGTTGGTATAAGTTTTCTTTTCCCATTCCCAACAACAACTCGGATTTTTTCCGCAATGTTTGCACCTGAACTTTTAACATCTTGAGCTCGTTATCCCATCCAGCTAAAGCAACCCCATCACATGGTAAAATTACGTTAAGGAATGAGAAATTAAATTGATAAAGAATAATGGAAAGTGTTTCATTCGGATGGAAACGCACATTTTGCAGAGTAGTATTTTCAGGTGAAAGAGAAACAATATGTTCTTCATAAGGATGTATTTCTGTGTAATCATCAAATTTTGGCAATGTGTGCATGTCATCTGAATACCCAAAGTCTGACAGAGTCTCATATAATGTTGAATGGATTTTGCTGTAAATTTTATACTCGGACTCGATTAAATTTCGAAATGTTTCAGGTGAGAGAAATTGTAAGGGTGCAGAGAGCGTACTGATATTTTCTCCTTTGTATTGATTTGCAATTATGACGCCCATTAAAAGAGACGCACCACAAATGCAATACACTGCACAACTTTCACTTTTGCTCCCAACAATTGCATCCGGTTGTTCTAAGAAGAGTTTTAGAGCTCCAAATATTGAATTTGACCAAAGCTTCCCGTTTCTTATTTCTAGTTTCTTATTCATGAGAAAAAAACACACTATGCTTGATCCAACCAGGGATACACAGAGAAGCGTCCAGGTTGGAATGTCAAATGCAGAAATAAACCCCCAAAAAGATAACTTAGATGATATTCCTTTGCCACAAGAAAGAAATGTAAAATGATCAGATTTCCGTTTGAATATAAGTTCACTAACTGCATTGAATTTCACTGAAAATGGATAAAACTCGTTGCGACACAATACATCATGGTTTGTCGAATTTGGCAATTCAAGTGGTGCATCCTCCATGCAATGTTTAAGCGATTCTTCACTGCTGACGAATGTTACGTTTCGAAATAGAAGACGGAAAAGAATTTGATTGCTGGACAATTGGAATGATGTTTCGAGCCAGGGATAATTTTTAAAGGAAATCATGTCCTCGTGAAATTGGAAGACTTTGTTCCATTTTAAGACTTGATCATTGTTTATATCCTCATCTATTTGCACCCACTGTCCTGAGTTTCTTTCATTTAATACTTTTACCTTCTCTTGCTGTAAACTAATTAGATCAAACTTGGTGACCTCATTATTTAGCAGGATGAAAGTACGCTTGAAATGATCACACTGATTGCAACCAATTCTGATTGACGAGATCTTTGCACCCAAAAGATCTCTGTGACTATCCTCCTCCACCTCAAAAATTAACAAAGTTATTATTGGATAGTAGTGCACGACTCGACTAATCGCTCTGGTCCACATTAACGTTGGGGCATTCTTCTGTACAATTAGAATATGGTAGATGTCCCGTGCCCAGATCATACCATGCAGATTATACAAACCGGTGGTTTGTTGGATATTATTAAAATAAGAGTGTGGAATTTCCAACTTCTTCCAAACGTCCCCACGATTTAGAAGAGAGTCGGGATCATGTGGAGGGTGGAAATAAAAATGGGAATCACACGTTGAACGCCATCGCAGGATTTGTAAATAATCTGCAAATACGGTTTTGTTGTTGAACGTGATTGTGTATGGTCTTATTAAGTAATCAATTTTTGTTCGGTTATTGAGGTGCATATAATATTCGTAAATCGTATATCTTGACAGAATCAAAGGAGTTTCAGGAAATCCGAGGTTTTCACCAGAGTAGTTTATGATATGTATTAGGCAATTTGAAAATGCACCAATTTGTTCAGATAATTCTAGTGTAGAATGTAAGCGTGGAAATAAAATTACTAGAAATAAATTCCGTAAAATGTGAAAGTGCATAATGTTCTTGTTTCAAAAATGAATCGTGTCGAAGCTGACTAATCCAGTAATAATGGTAAGATTTTGGATGTG
This sequence comes from Folsomia fimetaria, assembly GCA_034695645.1. Lineage (NCBI taxonomy): Eukaryota > Metazoa > Arthropoda > Collembola > Entomobryomorpha > Isotomidae > Folsomia > Folsomia fimetaria. Next base: position 13,722 of record JAQFZJ010000619.1, read on the forward strand.
CCCACGGCCCAACGAAATCATTATTGAATCACTATATTCCAGCGTAATCAATAAAAGCTTCGTATACGTATATAAAATGTTTATGCAAAGAATCCAACTGTAAGGATTATTTCATCAATATTTGATTAATATTTCAAGTTTAAGTGAAGTGCGTTATGATGGATGGTACTTCATAAATAATAACGACCGATTTTCCTTACCTAACCTACAAAATAATTACAATGAATGTACTTTTTTATTATCAAACAGCCAAAGTCACAACATAATTATTAGTTTGATCTTCAAGTTCTCGGAGAAAGTCCAGCACAATCCACATTCCTATTGTCCTAAAAAGGACTGCGCTCAAAATTATTGTCATTTTTCTTGAGGACAATGTCACAGTCCAATCGGCCATGAAAAGAATAACTGCACAACCCATAAATACGGTGAGTTGGTATATTAACCACAGCTTGCACATAACTTTATTTTGCTGTGGATTTGAAAGCATTAATTTATAAATGCGTAATGACGATAAAGTGTTGTAGTGGAATATGAATGAACTTACATGCCGAACACCGTCCAATAGAATTGCTGCCATAAATATAGGCATGAGATATGACACTGTAGTAGATAACCCAAATAAGGTTTAAACCAGTTGCTTCTTTAGTTATATAACCAATTTATTACTAATTACTGAAAAAGCCAAGCAGTCCTTTATTCCAGTCTTCATCAGAATGCGTTTTAAGGGTCCATGTCGCTTCAGTTAGAAATCCTAGTAGCCACAACACTCGAAGTGCCTCAAGGGTGAAAAATTCTGTTAGTATGTATATAAAATACTTCACGAATCAATGAATATTGCTCACAAGGTTTAAGAACGCAAAGATTTCCGCTTTTGCGATATTGGAAAATAAGATGAGAAATGCAATTACAATGTTATTCATTTTGGAAATTGGTCAATTTGTGACAGACTCCAACGATTTTATTTAATACAATTTGTTGCTTCTTATTATTTAATGAGAACATGAATATTTCCTTGTTTTCAAAAGTAATTGAAACAGTTGTATTACAATCGACAATGACAATGTCACATGCTATAAAATTTCATTGAGTAACTTGAATAATAAAGTTAGCGTATGTATATCATAACGCTAGTTTGTAATAGACATAGTATTATCAATTCTACGAAATACAACCGTCATTATTAGCTCCAAAATCATAACGGAACTTGCCAAAATATTGCCCGCAATAAAGACAACAAAAATAGCTGCTGTATTGTCTCCAAGATGTAATGAATTGCTAATTGAGATATCCGCCTTCCGTGACGCTACCTGTCTAGTTTCTTCTAGTCTTTCAATATGCAACCATTTTTCAGAAATTCCAGATTCCTGCAGTGCATATAGCTTCATAAATATGTTCCTGCTTGGCCAGTTGTAAACTTCCCAACCGTGATGTCTCTCATATAGTTTTTCTTTTCCTATGGACAATAATCCTAAATCCAAAGATTCCTTCATGGATTGTAACACTTGCATTTCCAGGAATTGTAGCGCGTTTTTCCATCCAGCCAAGGCTACTCCATCACATTGATTAATCATATTCACAAGAGAGAAATTGAAGTGATTGAGAATAATGGACAGTGTCTCGTTAGGGTGGAAATGCACATTGGATATTATGGAGTTTTGAAAATTATACTGGGTCATGAATGGGTCCATTCGATTATAATTGATCTCTGTGTGAACCTCTAACATAGAATTGTTGAACATATTTACTGTGTATAAATCTGCTAAATTCACCTCTGTAATAAACATGGCATGAATTTTACTGTAAATTTTATATCCAGAGTTAATAATTTGTGCGAACGTTTCAGGTGGAATTTGGCGAAGTGGTGCAGAAAGACTGCTAATATTTGCCCCTTTGTACAGGTTTGCAATTATGACGCCAATTAGAAGAGATGAACCACAAATGCAATACACTGCACAACTTTCACTCTTCCTTCCAACAATTGCAGCAGGTTGTTCGAAAAAGAGTTTCAAAACTCCAAATAATGATTTTAACCACAATTTTCCATTGCACTCCAATTTCCAATTCATAAGAGAGAAACATGCCATATTGGTGCCTTGGAAGGTTATAACGATAAAAATCCATGTCTTAGCATCAAAAGCAGAAATGAACCCCCAAAATGAAATCCGGGATAATGACACGGTTCCACAAGAAAGAAAAGTAAATGTATCCGATTTTCTTATGAAAATAAGGCGACTAAAAGAATCAAATTTCACTGAAAAGGGGTGAAATTCATTCCGACACATTGATTCATGTTCATATCTTGTTATGTTGAATTTCATTATAGATTTTGTAATACAATTTTTGTACAATGCATCACCACTGAAAAATGTAGAATTCTGAAAGAGCAGCCGGAAAATAATTAGATCACCGGAGACATGAAAATTCTTTTCTAGATATGAAAAGAATTTGAAGCGAATTGTTGTACCAGATTTTAAAACTTTGTTCCATTTTGAAACAATGTCACTTCTGATACTCCCTTCAACTCGCACATCTAATCTTTCATGAAACAACTTTACGTACTTTTGCATCAGGTGAATTCCATTGAATGCGACAATGTCATTATTCAAACCCGTGAATGTCTTGCAATGATTACAGATACACCAAATTTTAATAGTAATAATTCTGTTATTTTCTAGAAAAGCTTCTGTTTCATAAATCAACGTGCTAATCACTGGGTAGAAATGACAGATACGCCTTATTGTCCGTCTCCACATTAGTGTAGAAGTATTCTTCTGCACAATTAGAATGTGGTAAATATCTCGTGACCAAATTATGGCTGGAAGGTTATACAAACCATCCATTTGTTTAATTCTATTGAAATACTGCTGCGGAATTTGTAGTATCTTCAATCTATCTTCTCGAATTAAAGGAGAGTCTGATGATGGGGGATACAGGTAAAAATGGGTGTCACATGGAACTAACCACCGCAAAACTTGCATAATTTCAACAAATTCAGTTGTATTTGTATTTGTGAAACTGGAATATGGTTTCAACAAGTAGAATCCGACTTTCTTCTTGCCTCCGTAGATGTTGGTATACTCATAACTTGTGTACCGTGATAAAACCAATGGTATCGTTGGAACTCCTAAGTCGACACCACAGTAATTAATAATATGCAACAAACACTTGGAAAAGACTTTCATTTGACTTAATAAAGTAATTTCATGCGGATATACTGCAAAAATGGAGACGGATAAGTAGATCACACTCAACACACCGAAGTGGCCCATTTTTACCGTGTACTGAAACTCAGAGTAACAGATATTTGCAAACTACTAATTAAAATTGCAGTCTATGAATGAAATATTTCAACAATTGAAATCTTTAAGCTATCAATTACTACCTTTTGTCAACTTTTTGTACTACTTTGTTTAATTTTAGATTTTTTAAATTAATATTACAAACGCAAACTACTTTAGATAAAGTAAAATACAGAGTTTATTCTATTTAAATGTACAATATAAATTAATTTTGCTTGTGTTTCAAACAAGTGTACTTATTTAATACAGTCTGAAAATTTTGGATTACTTTGCAAGCAATTTTGAATTACTTTGCATGCTTTCCATAAACACATTCACGGGTAGCATTATAGATTTTTCATATAAGTATTATGCAAGTTCTAACAATTGTCAATGATATTGTCAGCATTGAATTCAGTTATCAAACATTTTAAAATTAGTAGTTTGAATTATGTGGTTTATGAATACGTTTTGAATGTCTATTATAACTTGTTATGAAATATAAGCTGTTTGAAAAAAAGTTCGCAACAAAGAAAACTTGTGAAAGAATAAGTGGAAACTGGAAATTAAATATTCAATATTTTTGAAATTTCGAAATATAATGAGTTTTTATTTAATCGCTATCTACTTCTACCGACGGGCTAGAGGATCTTGACATAAGTTTCATGTCATGAAATGCTGAAATTACGTCTAGTCTTCAAATATGGACACATGGAAAGATTAATTATAATTGACTGACTTCCCTTCTTGCCCTTATCCTACGACAATATTACCATTATTAAGAAGATCTACAAGTAGATAATGTTACAGGGAACTATTTGCACCATCAATAACCTCCAAAAGCCATAAAGTGATGAGGTAGCCAGTGAAGCAGAAATACATATCGTGTAACAGGCAAACCTACCAGCTCAGGTGCAACAATAGCCAATCTCAATTGAGAAGGGTGGAAAATTTGCCAAAATGCGAATCCAACTTATCTGTCATTTGCAGTTGTATATACACCTTCGTCAAAGTTTCATCTGATGGCAAACATATCATTGCCAAATATATATGCAGCCTTAATTCCATCTTTGAAATAGGCTTATACATTGATCAGCAATCTAGAATATATTGATTTCGCCAAAATTTTAAATAGTTCAAAAAAGGAGACAAAAATTCAATTGTTCCAGATTTGTGTCAGTGGGTTGTTTGACGTAAAGGCGGAAGAAATTTGCAGATTTTGCAAAGGAAACGAGTCAGTGAAGAAGTGCATCAACTTACCTGATTTATCATGCCAAAGAACAAATACAGTATAAACGAAGTGGTAAGTCAGAATTGCATATATGTATCAATTTAATTTGCACGTGCAAAATTGCATACGCAACTTTTCGAAAAAATACACCCCTTTATCAAAATGGCAACAGGAATGTGAAATTAAATTTTAGTGGGAATATTTCTTTGAATTGCATTCATAATAAAATAAATTGGCATCTCGTGTATGTAGTATTGACCCTTTTACTATTTCTGTAGTGAACAAGCATCCCAAACAAAGTGCTAAAGGTTTTTGCCTGCTAGATACATTCACTTTATTTACTATGTCATCGGCCTTCAAGCCAGCGACCATCAATCGAACACCAAGTGGAGTGAGAAATAATTATTATTGTTATATGCAACGTATTCCTAGATATGCAGATTTTCTAAATTCATATGACTAGTTATAGAGATCGAGAATCTATTGGACTTGTAAATAAAAATATTTTGAATGAAAGGCAAGGGAAGTAGCATTCATCTGTCTGCTTTTAATCTCATTTTACTCAATTTGAGTGCATTTATTTGTGAAACACTCGTCAAAGTATGAATTTAGCTCGTTGCAGTGTTATTTTGACGTTGGAGATGTTTTACAAAAAAAAACTTTTACATAAACTTGCTCAATCTAAACTTAAGCAAAAACGCTTGGATAAAAGTCTCTCTTTATTTATCGAAAGTAGAAGTTAATTTAAAAAGTGGCAACATTGTCGGCGTTGTTGTTGTTGCTGTGTTTGAGAATTCTGGCTTCTTTGTATCCTGCTTCAATTCAGCATATCAAATTATGTAATTTATTTTAAACGCGCAAACCTCTCTCAATCTTTTCTTTCTTGTCGAACATCGACCTATGCCAATGCATTATACCGTGTGTCCGCAGTTGTAGGAAACCACCCACCGACCAATTATTATTTGTTTAGTATGTTACTTTGATTGACTGTATAACAAATGTTTATAAACCCTTGTACAGTACACAAGTGTTTAGAGTTCAGCAGATTTAAATTCTTATAGCAGGTCCCAATTTCTCAGGTTGCGAGTTGAATCAATAATTAATACAATTACTTAAAATCCAACTGATTGACACATTTTCAATCATGTCAGGAAGTAAGGGTTAAAATCCAATTGGCCACTATTTGTTGTGTGGTAGGACACCTTCAGAATAGCTAATAATTAGAGTTTTATCGGCCTTAACAAGCACGATGAGTTATACCCAACGTAGTTTTAATTTGCGTCTGCAATATCAGAGAAGCAGATAGAAACATTTGTAGGTGGAATGACGCACGGTCATTTGCATAGATATTCTACTTGAGTGTTTCGTGAACTTAAATATTTTAAACCTTTTGAAATTGTCACGATTTAATTTTAAATCTATTTTGAATGGAACTAGTTGAGTTGTGGTAAACCATAACATTATTATTTTAATTTTTCTACGCTGTGAAAGTGACAGTCAAGCTGAGTCAGAAATTCATAGGCCGGACCTTCTCCCCGTTTCTTTATCAAATTCATATCTATAAGATTGATCAAATTGTATCAAAAATCAGATTTAGAGGAAATTCAGCTTAGATTCAAGATTCAAATTCAGACACAATTTTTAATGCATTTTAACAATCCTAAAATTAAGTCAAACAAACATTGCACATGCTACATCTTGCCGTAGGATCTTGCCGTAGGATATTGCATATGCAGCGATTCCAACTTTAACTCTTTGTTGACTCATCCCTTCAAGACATCCACCCATAATGAAAATATTGTTGATGTTTATTTTTAGAACTCATATTGTTCAATTCTCCGAACCAAAAGTTCTGCGAAAAATTAGCACACATGAAATTTATGCAGGACTGAATTATTAGTGGTTATAATAGGTCCCTCTTCAAATATACCAACGTCATCTACATGAGGTGATTGAGTAAGAATGAAACAGAACCACGTCCACAATCGGATTTAAATTTTTACAGCAAGTCGAAGTCCATATTCTTTGGGGACCTCAATTTGCTGAACATTTCTCTTTGCTGAGAGATTATACTTCTATGAGATATGTATATATGAAGGTTAATTTTTTCAATTAGGAATCTAAATATGGAGAATGATATTCGTGTTTAATTTGGCAGATGCGGACAGTTTCGGTTCAAAGTAAAAGATATACCTAGTCACGTCTAATCATCTGTTAGTTGACTGTAACTTAAAAGTAGTGCAAAATAAAAATAAACGGTAAGTTGC
>JAQFZJ010000620.1:0-20452 GCA_034695645.1 Folsomia fimetaria
ATTAAATCCTAATTACTGCTTTTAATTATTACATATAGAGTTATTACACAAAATCAAATGTTTGCTCCTCAATTTCCTGAGTTAGAGTGTTCAATACAGATAAGGTCCAAGTCTTACCCTGCTCTTTCCAAGTCATGGATTGCAATTGACGATTAAATTTTGCATTCGGATATAAATCATATTTCTTTGCGAGATTGTGCAAATATGCTAGAATTTCTTTCTGGTGTGAGAAATATTTGGTCCATCCTGTTTAAAAGTAATTCAAAATGTGTTATTGACATGTCTAATTGTTAGAAATAATAGAACATTATTACCCGGGTTTTGTTCGAAAGAATAACTATAATAGGATGCGGGAACATCACATCCACACTTTGGATAAGTGTTGAGCAGCCAGGTTCCTCCAAAATCGTGGTTTTCGTCAAAAATTGTAAAGTTTTTTTAGACCAAGCTTCCTTATTATTTGCATTGCTGCACACATTCCGGATAATCTGTCAGGGATTAGCTATATGTGAGTACTATATTCCCCATAATCAAATCTTGTACATCTTACCCGGCACCAACCACGCAAATGCGGGGGAATGTGGTACAATTTTCCATTTTAAATGCCACAGATATTTGTGGTGTACGATCAAGGTTTCTAAACAGAATGCTTAAAAAATTTCGTGTTTCCCTTGTTAAATAGATGCGTTTTGTGTGGCATGATTGTTGAATACTTAGGATTTTCCATTTTATATTTAAATTGTTTTAGCATTCTGTTACTGTTTGAGTAACTATTTACTGAAGGGGTGAATGTGTTAATTTCGTAGCTCAATGGGTGCTATTATGACTTGTCCTTCCTTTAACTTAACTTACTCCTGGCCTGGCGAATAACTCTATTTGGAAATTATTGCACTAAACAGGAGTGGGTTTACTTTTGATATTAAAATTCTGTCGAATTTATTTAAGACAATTTAGCAATTTGGCAGTGACCATCTCAATTTAGAACACAATAATTAAAATACAGAATAACTGAACAGAATAATGTGGTCACTGGAGAACAGCCTGATCGGTTCTGACTTTGAACTTGAGCAGCGTGGAATATTTGCTTCACTTCACTCACATCACCTCATATTTTAACTGTCCAATCACAGACTCGCATACCCAAGCTTCACTATACTATTATCCAATGAACATTTAGTTTTATCTAACCAATACACAATAAGCTTCTATCTACCAATGAAAATTCAACATGGCACAAGTAAACCTTGAACTCAGACTAAAGTACAAAATAAATGATAAGAACTCAGGAAAAGACAAATTAGATAAATCAGATATGGCTAGACTTTGACAAAACTCAAGTTCAACTCATACAAATAATACATCGCATCAGAAACCGGCACACGGATAAAATGAATCTTGATGTAACAGCGACACATTCTATATTGATTACATCGGTACATTTCCTTCACCATAAGACGAGCTCGACCATAAGACGAACTCTACCATAAGACGTGGATATTCTGTGTACTCTTAAAATTGTGCTGGGAACCTTCCGTATGTATTAATGGTGGTATTCGATCCATTAACTTCATGACATTGCGTGTAGGTATTGGGGTTTGAGTAACAATACACAACAGTCTACACAGTTAAATAAAATTAAACTAGATTCAAGTAGTTCGATTCCTTGGGAACTTCGATTGTTATAAATTGCAGAGGCTAATTACTCTATTTGCTACATGCACGTGTTACATTATAGTAATTAATTCAATTATCTAACACGATTTAACTTTGATGCGTGTTGCTTGCTTGGAAATAAAATATAATTTTTGACATTCTTACATCCATAATAAGCAGCAATGTTTAATTAATAACTTGCTGGTAGTGGAATTGTCATGTTAATCATACATTGTATCGGTAATGATATTGCCGGTTTGTATATTCGAGGACAATACATAAGCTACTGATTCTTTTCCTCCATAAAAAGGGAACAATTTGTTCGCGTGAATAAATAACGATGGAGGTATGCTCATTATGTGATGAATATTTTTCCTTAGAAAGATTTGTACTATAGTAATGAGCTTATGTGTATATTGGTAATTTTGTTTGATGCAAATTGTTCCGCATGCCTTGTTAGGTATACAAACTAACAAAAGAATTCAAATTTGGTATATTCCAGACTGTCCATTATTATAATAGCCCTAAAAATCCTTCGTAGTTATAATTCTCACGCTACCATTTGCTAATGAGGGGTCATTAAATTCATGTAAGAGGGTACGTATAGGGACATACGTACCCAGTTTTGTTTCTCATAACAACAAAAAAATTTGAAGCGACACACTGCACTACACGGAATACCCACTTTTATTAATAAATGTTCAAATCCGCATATTTAACTTTTCTTAACAGTCTCCAAAAGTCAATCTGGCTTCCAGGAAAGGCAAACACGTTTTGCCCTCTTTTTGTATCGATGGCCCAATTATCTGTGTCTCCTCCATGTACCATTTTTTCCATGTCTTTCATTGTTTTGAGCATATGCTTATTTTGTGCTTCCGTAGTTGGAAGAACAAATCTGGCCTTGTTGTCCATCATGTGTTTAATTACACGCATAATCCATCTCACTTCACACTCGATTTGGAATATGAGCGAGTTGTATGGTGTGGACTAAAGTGAAAAAATAAATATAAATGTTCAAATTCGGGGATTTGTAAAGGGCGGGTATTACATTACGGTCTAAGTACAAAATTGGCGCGCCGGCTAAAATATGCGCCATCTAATTTAGCATGGCGGGCTTGAATGAATAAATTTGAACTAACCGTATTAGGCCCCAATAATAAGAACATGTTCGGAAACGGATGCATCATAATTCCCAAATAATGTTCAATATTTTCTCTCGCCACTCGCCACAAGTCTTGCTTATCATTACCGCCCTTATAGATTTTAACCGGATGGAAATAATCTTGGGTTAATCTGCGAAATCCAGTCGCTAGAATGATAACATCAACCTTACGAGAGATCCCATCTTCCGTTATTATTTGATCCCCACTAGTCCCTATAACCTTGTCTCGTATCACGTGCACATTATCTCGCGCCAGAGCGGGAAGGTACAATTTGCTTACGCCTATACGCTTATTGCCTATGGGGTAATTTGGTGTTAACCGATTCCTTAGTTTTTCATCGGATGGAACTTGGTACTTTAAATGCTTTTTGTTAAACCAGGTGCCTATACAAGCAATAACAACTTATCAAATTGGTATATGTGTAACTTGAGACTTTTTAAAATCATGTACTTACAAAGTGAATTAGCAATCGAGTCCTTCACAGTAACGAAATAAAAGGCTTCGTAGAAGCAGAATGTAGTTAAGCGCCACGCTTTCTGATACAAGGGAACGTGTTTCATCATCCAATGTGTTAATGGAGAGAAATTCATTTGGAATTTTGGAATTATATAAGCTGGACTTCTGCAATCATCATTATAAATAGTTGCGAAACTTATTTGCACACAACCTAATGTGTATGTATAAAGGTGTTTTCAATTCACCTCTGAAACGAGTACAACGTTTTGACCTCTTTGACAATCCCAGGAACAACTTGTATCGCACTTGTCCCACTTCCAACCACAGCGACGACTTTATCTTTTAGATCAATGGTGGCATCCCACTTTGCTGAATGGAAAATTGGACCTTTAAAATTCCCGAATTCTTCCGGAATGTGGACAACATGAAGTGGTCCCGGTCCAGCAATACTATCAATTTGAGTTGCGAATCATTTAATTGCAAATATATCCTAATTTATAATGGTAACACTTTTAATGGAGCTCATACACAAAATCAAATGTCTGCTCCTCAATGTCCTGGCTGACGGTATTCAAAACGGAAACAGTCCATGTTTTGTCAACTTCATTCCAAATCATTGATTGTAATTGGCAATTAAACTTAGCATTTGGATACAAATCGTATTTTTTTGCTAGCCTTTGCAAATATGACAGAATTTCTGTCTGTTTAGCAAAATATTGGGTCCATTCTGGGAAATCCGTTTTAAAATGTAAATATTCCATTATTCAGTTAAATGTAATTGTGAGTTACCTGGATTTTGCTCAAATGAGTAGCTGTAGTACATTGTGGGAACATCACATCCACAGTTTGGATAAGTGTTGAGCAACCAAGTCCCACCAAAATCGTGATTCTCGTCAAATATTGTAAAGTTTTTTAGACCAAGCTTCCGTATTATTTGCATTGCTGCACACATTCCGGATAATCTGGGGAGGATGAGATTAGAATTTAAAAAGGATATTTTGTATATTAATCCCTTCTATCTGGGAGATCTTACCCGGCCCCAACAATGCAAATTCGGGGGAACTGTGTAAAATGGTCCATTTTAACTTAAAATTCTTAAGATAGGTACATAATCGTTCCAGCAAAGGTTAGGAATATAATACGGCCACATCGTTTCATTCCTCTTTTTAAATATGTGTGCATTCACATGGTACTGAGGTACGACTCGTTAATTTTAATTGAGATAGGTTAGCGTGCAGCGTGAATGGCAAAGTGGCAATATAATGGATATAGCTAGATTGAATAGGTTTACTGGTGACGAAATATTTCGGGCACGTGTAATAGACCGTAATCGTTTTGTTTGTGGTAATTGAATGCGGATTTTCCAGATTACATTGAACTAAATTAATCATATGCATAATTTAACTTATAACAAATTCAAAGCATTGCTTACCACGCAATTTGCCTTATTATCTGGACATGTTGGAAAAGAAGATTGACCCGGAGTTCACAGTGAACACAACGATAGTGTTAGAGGCATACATGCCTCAATACATTAAGCCACTAGTTATAAAACGATTGCCAAATACACGCATGGAAAATCTGACTAATGACGCAAATTTAATGTTTTCAGATGGAAACTTTTTGCGCGTGTTATAATGTTATAAAAAAGACGCGAAAAAACTGGATTTCCAGCTGTATAATGATCGTACACAATATTGTTCGGCACTTTAAATTAATCACACGATTATAATAATAATAATTTTGAGATACATTATTTCTTGAGTGTGGTTCGCTAAATAACACACAAAGTATTGAGTCAAATCAAGATGCATGGGCTGGATATTAGTATGCATCAATACGTGCTAATTATCACTCCCGGTTTTAGCTATATAAGATGGCCATGACCATGAATAAATTAATTAACATAACAACGCAAACATCTGTTATGATCCTATGCGAGTTGCCATTTAGCAGTGCAAATGAACAAGTGGATTTATATGGAGTTAATTGCTGATACGAAGAGCAATCGTTTTACATTTTTAAACTGTCTAATTATTAATTATGTTCAGGTTTCTTAATTCTTCTTACATTACTGTACAATTTTGCGCATTATTTTATCTGATTTTTTTTATTCATTAGGTCACTAGCACTGCCAACTCTATTGGGGATTCTAATAATGTCTTGGTTCGCAATGGTATGATATAACATATGATTTATATTGACGTGCTTATATGTATTTTCATTGGAAATGAATTATGTAGTACGGTGACGTGTACGTGCATTTCTAATAATTGTTAACAGATATCTGCCATTCCTCCCACTATTTATAACACGATTCGGCACAGTTATTAATCTTACATGGAATATCATCAAGATCGACTTGATCCAAGAATTGAACAAGTTATTAACATATGGCAAACTGCATTCCATCAAAACGTATTAAATTCGGACAACCGTAAGATATATACCAATACATATGTCACACCTTAATTACTTACCTTGGAATGTTTTAATTGTTATTTTTGTGGGCCAGGGTTTACAAGAACCGATTTGGGTCAAACTGATACTTCCAATCCCCTAAAATTAAGTCTCAACATGGAATCCAATGATTGTCCCAATGACGCTATACTTACTCACGACATTAAGAGTGCAATTGGGGTGCTGCACATCATAAATCTAAATTTACCAGACCATACTAACGGTACCAAACTACATTATTTCATAATAAGTATTCTGGTCACGCCGCATACAAAGTGTATTTTTACGAAATTTCTATCAGATCAAAAAAGTTCCTGGTATGAAATATCCCTCCAAACATTGTACGTGCTGGACAGTATGTATTGTCGACGTGATTCTAACTTGCGGGATTTAAATGTTGTTGCCAATATCGACCTTCTCGATGGCACCTTCCTACATTCTGATAAACGATTTCCACCAATTACATGCAATTTAACGGCACTAACGGATGTAAAATATTCATTTCATGAAGGATCTAATTACTCGAAACAACATCCTCAGTATTGGATCAGAAACTTTCGAAAACAAGAAATTGTAAAGATAACAAACAATGCTACCATATTTGAGGACTCTTGGAATGAGGTATTTCGCACGCATCAACCACATATTACAAGATGCAAGAGGCTCGTGAACGATTCTAATGTCGATGACGCAGTTGACGACGACGCGGATGGTAATCTTTCAAATAAAATACAACAATATGGCACCTTAACAAAATTGGACGTAGTATGTATTATTAGTCTGAACTTATTGCCCCACAGTGTATAAAGTAAACCACCTTCAACTAGCCATATTTGTGGCGGGAAATACACTTGCAGCTCTTATCTTATTGGGTTTCATTGTGTATATTTTCAGAGGTATACTAAAAATTAAGGTGAGAGTTCCGTTCGAATACAGTTTTGTTGTCATTAAGGCAACTTTGATTCATAGATATATTTCAAGACAAACATTTCTATTGTAAAACATTTCAGAAACTACTTTTGAGAAGAATTGATCTGGAAGCCATGAACGAGTTACCAGGCGCTAATTTGTCATCTCAAGCTTCAAGTAATTATAAACTACTTGGAACTAGCACAGCACATAAACGATTTAAGCCATTTTCCAGTAAGTTGGATGTAATTATGTATTACAGGAGATGTTATCCAACATCTATGGTTTAACACACAACCTCTTATCCTGTGCGATCCATTACCTCTTGGAATAGGTTCGTACGCCATAGTCTGGAAAGCCCGCCATAGTCTTACCAATACCGAAATGGCGATTAAAATGATTGACCTTCGCAAGGCCCTAAACAGCCAGCACTTCATAATAGATAATCTCTTCTTGGAGGTGAAACGGTTAATTCAAGGAATGTTACAAAATTCTATAACTGCTGGGCAGAGGGTCCTTCCGGAGTATTACACGACTTTCATTTTCTACAACAGCTGACTTCCACAAATACCGATTACTTTATGTTCATCCAGATGGAATTGTGTGACGAATCATTGTATGATTAGCTCCGAAAGCATGAAACAATTGAAGACAGAAGGAATGAAATCAATATCGTGGACCTGTTTATTCAACTATTAACTGGCCTTGAGGCAATCCATGATGCAGGCATAGTTCACAGGGATATCAAACCGAATAATATTTTGTACAAGATGGAGCATAACAACACGATTGTATGGAAAATTGCGGATTTCGGATTATCTCGAAAAATTAATGACGACACAAATGAGGAGAGGGAAGTTATAAGGTCAGGAGTAGGATGTTCAACTTACTGGAGCCCGGAAATGAATAATTTAGAACTGTACACTTTCAAGTCGGATGTGTATAGCATGGGATTGCTTTTTCTGGAGGCGTTGGCACCTGCGTTGAACAATTATGAGACGAAAGAAGAGCTATTTTATTCGCTGAGAAATGGAGAAGGATACAATGCAGAAAGTGTGTTGAAGGATGATCTTGATCGTTCTTTGTGGAACTGGATTATATCATGCATGGTAACTGTTAAATCCAGTGATCGACTTGGTAGTAACGATGTTATTACATTTTTGAGGTCAGGAACAGATTTCTAGGTAGATGTATGTCCAACACCAGCTTAATAATAAGATAACTATGACACTGTTGAAAATGGAATAATAAACAGAGACTGCATAGCAAAGCATGTTAGATTCGTAATATTTTTTGGAATAAGTTAAAATGACATAATTATAGTAGGAATGCCAGATTTCGCGTTTCAGAATTATTATGATAGCACAATTCAGCTCGGGCGTATTGGTACTAATATTTATTCAACTTTGAATCAACGGAAAGTATTAATAATGCAAAATCTTCTGAAATGAAGTGTTACACTCGAATGTGACCAATTATGTGTTTGAGTAGGGTCCAATATGTCCATTGTCTATGCTGAATGCTGATATCTTACATATGAACACAATTTATCATGACCAAAAGTAATTTTTAACTCGATTATTTATTTTGTTTCAACGGCTTAGTTAATTCCTTACCTACAAACAATTTCCTACGGTCTACATGAATAATGCCAAGCATACTGAAACCAACCACACGCTGGCGATATAATTCGTTGAACTAGCTACAGTTGTGGGCACTTCTTCCGTGGAGGTGGTTGGTGTGGTCGGGGTTGTTATTGTTGTGGGAATAGAAGTTGCATTTGTGGGGGCCCCCGTTGTAGCTTCTTCTTCCTCAGTTGTGATATCCACGTTTGGGGTAGTGGGAACTGTAGTCGTTGTCGCCATGGTGGTTGTCGTTGGTGTATTTGTTGTCGTAATCGGTGTAGTGGTGGTCGGGGGCGGTGCGTTTGTCGTTGTCGTTGTTGGCATAGTGGTTGGTCCATCAGTTATACCGGTCGTCATACTACAACCTTCTCGAATACTTCCCACACTTCCGATCACATTTGCTGCGTATAGCACTCCATATCCTCTTGCATCAACCACGGCATCAGGTGAAACGCAAGTTGAAGGCCCATCGAAATTTGGACCTTGATACAATGTCCAACTATGCAAACCGGTGGAAAAATAGGATCCGTAGTCAAAATTGATATTTGCTGTGTCAGTTGTTATGGTTGTAAATGTGCCGCTTAGCTCCGGAGTTGAGGTCAACGTTATCGCCTTCCTGATTTGCTCGGGATCTCCGAATCGGCTGACAGCGATCATATTATTAGCGGGAAACGTACGATCCACACAAACTGGGGTATGTGCATATGTAGGAGCGGGGGCTGCAACCGAAGAGCAGTCGGCGCCAGGGCAGGAATATAAACGCCATCTGCAACAACACAAGCACATCGTAACCATGCCGAGGTGGTCATGATAAATAGTGTGTACTTACAGCCCGAAAGCTTCGAAGGAGGAATAAGCTGATGGAAATGATGGACCACCTGACCCGGTAAGAGTCATAGCTGCCCCTTGACACCCAGGATCGGCAAAAAGTGTCACTGTCTGGTTTATTATTATTGGTGGTGTTGTGGTAACACCAGTGGTCATGGGAACAGTTGTGGTTGGAGCAGGTGTGGTGGGATTGTTTGTCGTCTGCCCAGTTGTAGTTTCACAACCTTCTCGAATGCTTCCTACTGTTCCACTTCCGTTTGGGAGGTAACCAACGCCATATCCGCGATCGTTTACATCCATTTCAGGTGTAATGCAGATCGAGTTGCCACTATAATTCGGTCCGTCGAAGACTGTCCAACTATATGTTCCAGTATGAAAATATGAACCATATTCAAAATTGACTTCTTCAGCATCTGTCGCAAACGCCCGTTGTGAGCCATCTAATTCAGGAGCGGAGAAAAACGTTATGGATTTCTGGATTTGTGAGGGGTCTCCGAATCGAAGAACGGCAATTGAATTGCCTGTGGGTAACGCGCGATTCACGCAGGTACCGTTGTGGCCATGGGTAGGTGGCGAAAGTGGCCCATTGGTGCAATCAGCCCCAAAACATGAATGAACGCGCCATCTATGATAAAATTTAAATTACCCGGTTATTAATATTCGAATTAAGTTAGACTGATTTATTTTAAAATCATACAATCCAAAAGCTTCGAAGGAGGAATATGTTGTAGGAAATGAAGGCAAGCCTGGACTAGTAAGTGTGACCGACGCCCCCTGACATCCCTCATCTGCATATAAAGTAACCGATTGCGGTGGGATTGGTGGACCGGTTGTCGTGGGAACAGAGCTTGTCGTTGTGGCTTGTGTCGTCGTAGCGGCTGTAGTCGTTTCAGGAACTACCGTTGTGGTTGCCGCTGACGTTGTAGCTTGCGTTGTCGTTGTCGGGACTGTCCCCGCGGTTGTGGTTGCTTGATCAACACATCCTTCCCTGATGCTACCTAAAACTCCCGCATCATTCGCAACATACCCTACCCCATAACCATTCGTAATAACTTCAGTATCGGGTGATACGCATTTGGATGCACCATTGAAATTTTGGCCTTCAAAAAGTGTCCAGTTATTCACCCCGGTAAAAAAGTATGAGCTATAGGTCATCTCCAACGCCGGAATATCTCCGCCAAAACTGCGAACATCGCCATTTAATTCAATTGAGGGAAAGAATGAAATTGATTTTTCGCTTTGAGCTGCGTCTCCAAACATGGTTAACATGGTTATAGTACTTGCTGCGAAATCCTGAGCTACGCAAATCCCTTCAAGTGAAGTTGCAAGAATGGGGGCAGGCAAAGGTGGGTTGCAACCTTGGTCCATTGGACAGGTGTGAACTCGCCAACTGCAAAAAAACAATAAAAATAAAGTGTTTTGCATAAGTTCTTCATTAATTCTGCGTCAGTCAATTAATATTGCAAATTTGCGAAATATTGCTTACAGTCCGAACACTTTAAAAGAAGAAAATTCGGTGCCTTCCGCCATAATTATTTCGTATCCCGATCCCGTATGGTTTTTTGCGACATCACCCGAACAACCCTGTCCCACAAAAAGTTGAACAACTTGCTCCTGCTGACAATAACCAACCGTTGATAATACCAACAGAAAATATACAGATATAAAATATTGCCCCATTTTATTGAATTGTGTGGACTGGACTAAAATTTGTTGCAAATTAACTCCTCCAAGGAAACTTTACGACTGGAGAAATCGAACTGGATTCTCATCATATATTTGGCATCACCTCAGTTGTGCAAGAAATTCCTACCTGCGTCATCACCTGTACATAGGTGTAGGTTATGCGATGAGTATCAATTAGTACAACAATTCTTTTTCTAATCCCTTTAATCCGGCTAATCCAAACCATCGCCAGTTGAGATAAACTGTGCATTAGACATTTGAATCAGAATCCTACTGGAATTTGCGAAAACAATGCAAATGACGAGACCATGGTGCTGATCGATTACATATCCCTGTGTTGGGATAATCCACTTCTTATCACAGCACAGCACAGCATCGCATCCATCATAATCCCAATTCGACTTGCAAGGTTTTCAAATATATGCCATAGTATGATTATAGGCATAATTGGGTTGAAGTCCGAAATATGTTTCATCCATTGTGTTGTGTCGTGCTAATGAGGTTATAGTCATTTGGTTGAACACTGTATTATACCTATACATACAAACGGGTGTAAATCTTGAAAGCAATCTTATTTCATGATATAGATACATGTTCTACATATTATGTGTATTTCGACCACAATGTATATAATGCAAGCGGTGAAGTGATATCATCAGTTATGAATAAAGAGATGCAGGCACAATACAATTTGGAAAGCATCTTCTTGAATGGGTGGACGTGTGCATCATTTTACAACGTCATAGCAAAGTAGATACAATTAGGAAAAAAGGCTTGGGAAAAAGCTACATTTTGGAAATTTTTGATTAATTCGTCTTAATTAGTTATGAAACTCATGTATCATTAAGACAGACTTGGTATATTATTTCAGATTTTCGAACTGTTAACATATACATAATCTCATATCCATTATGAATTCCGCAGCATGATGTAATTATAGATTTCAATCATGTTCGGTTTCCATGGTGAGATAACCTGTCCAGATAATTTCAACGCTTGAGTTAATGAGTCAGAATAAATCAGTGCTCAACGAATCCTGGAATGACACAGAAAGAAATTATTTTGTTATCTACCTACGTAAGCTCAATTTTAGATAATCAAGCGATTTTTATGGCCAGTGCAGGTTGACGTAAAGGATTTAGTATACTAAATCCTTCTGCATACAAACGTTTGGGCTTAAAAAAAATCAATTAGTCATATTTGTAATTTAAGAAATTTATAAGTTTAGTAAAGTAAAACATTAATGGATTCATTATTTTCATTGAATGTTTTGTTTTCAATAAAATATTTCCACCATTCAGTAATTGATTTGATTATCATAGAATTATGACTGACTGATGTGCCATTCAAATTATTGTACATGTGCATCGAGTTATGACGGGCTTCCCTCATTTCTCAAACATAAAATCCTACACGATTAACTACGTGCTTGCAAAGTTATACATATGTGACAAATAATAAGAAATGTTCTTTCTCAATAATAACATATGTATGTAGTATCCCTATGTATCCGTATGTATGTATAAGAAAAAACGAATGCATTATAAACTGAGTAATCAGTTTAAATCGGGATGGATTAATCATCATAATCTCAATCAAGCATAAATATTTCAACAAGTCGGAATAAATTGGATTAAAATTATCTAATCTAATTTAAACCATGCCTCCCATACCGAATCGAAATTAAGGCAGACAAACATTAATGTATCATTATTGTCTTGTATTTTCGACCCACTTTATTCATTCAATTTATTTCACAGATGTCTTGGCATGCCCAAATGTTATATCAAGTCACGGCCACAACCAACTATATTGCAGATTTCTAAATCAAAAGCAACGTAAAGGGTGATTGACATGCCCTTTACGATAAAACGCATATCGTGTAAAAATTATGCTTCTCATTGTCAATAATTCACGCATTATAAAGTATGAGTATGAATAGATTCATTCAATATCCTATGGATTTAATTTTTGACACAAATAAATTATTTACATACCGAAACATTTAGACAACTGAATTTTTTAGATTGCCAACATTGTTTAAAGGAACAAAATTTACATTAAGATTGAATAGCACAACAGAACAAGCCACATATTAGCAATACATACTGTTGAACTTGCTGGCGTTGTGGGCACTGTGGTAGGATCCTCTGTGGAATCAGTTGGTTGAACTGTTGTAGGTGGTGGAGGGGGGGCATTAGTAGAAGTCGGTCTTGTTATCCGAGGGGTTGTTGTGGTCGGTGGGATGGTTGTAGTAGAAGCGGTTGTGGGAGTTGTTCCTTCCGTGGTTGTGGGAGTTGTTCCTTCCGTGGTTGTGGGAGTTGTTCCTTGCGTGGTTGTGGGAGTTGTTCCTTCCGTGGTTATGGGTGTTGTTCCTTGCGTGGTTGTGGGAGTTGTTCCTCCGGTGGTTGTGGGAGTTGTTCCTTCCGTGGTTGTGGGTATTGTTCCACCCGTGGTTGTGGGAGTTGTTCCTCCGGTGGTTGTGGGAGTTGTTCCTTCCGCGGTTGTGGGAGTTGTTCCTACCGCGGTTGTGGGAGTTGTTCCTTCCGCGGTTGTGGGAGTTGTACCTTCCGCGGTTGTGGGAGTTGTTCCTGCCGCGGTTGTGGGAGTGGTTCCTTCCGCGGTTGTGGGAGTTGTTCCTTCCGTGGTTGTGGGAGTTGTTCCTACCGTGGTTGTGGGAGTTGTTCCTTCCGCGGTTGTGGGAGTTGTTCCTGCCGTGGTTGTGGGAGTTGTTCCTTCCGCGGTTGTGGGAGTTGTTCCTTCTGCGGTTGTGGGAGTTGTTCCTACCGTGGTTGTGGGAGTTGTTCCTACCGTGGTTGTGGGAGTTGTTCCTGCCGCGGATGTGGGAGTTGTTCCTTCCGCGGTTGTGGGAGTTGTTCCTTCCGCGGTTGTGGGAGTTGTCTCTTCCGCGGTTGTGGGAGTTGTTCCTTCCGCGGTTGTGGGAGTTGTTCCTTCCGCGGTTGTGGGAGTTGTTCCTTCCGTGACATCAGCCACACAGCCTTCCTTAATACTTCTGACGGTTCCTGAAATACTTGCTTCATAGGTAATTCCATAACTTTGTGTCTCTATATCAAACCCCGCTACAATACATCTTGAAGGTGGCTCAAAATTTACGCCCTGATAAAGTGTCCAGCTATGAATGCCTGTATGGAAGTAGGAATTATATCGCAAGTCAGCTCCAAGGTCATCCGATTCAGTTTCGACCAGCCGAACTCCTCCCCCCAAATTTTCGCCGGTGTAAAATGTAATTGCTTTTTCAACCTGCCCTTCATCACCAAATCTGGTGAGCGCAATTTTTGTCGGTGTCCCACCTGGCAAATTTCTACATTCGCCGTCGTGAAATGGTGGAGGAGTAGTTCCACATTCTTCGTCAGTTGTGCAGGGATTAACTCTCCAACTATGTATTATCATATAAATTATTTTAAAATTAAAAATTATTTTTCAAGCTCTATCATCACTTACAGTCCAACAGTTTTAAAGGATACATAAATGGTTTCCTCCGGAATTGGGTATTCCACCGCGGGTTCATCTATACGAACACTGTCCCCACCACAATTCTCTTCTTCAAATAATTCGACATACTGTGCCCCATCCTGGCAAAATCCCTTATGGCTGAGGAGCAATAATACAAATATTTGCAATGAAATAAAATGTTTCATTTTAGAAAGAAAATCTCGGAAAGTTTGGAAGGCAAAGATTGTGCAATACTAAATTGGTTTCTATAACCCGACATCAATTTTATAGCACAGCAGTTGATTACGTGCATACAATTTATCGCTGTTGGTTATCTGGAGATTTGAGGCGTGCAGACATATTTGGAAATTAGAGTAGTTATGAACAGGCAATAATTCTCGTAATCAATTATTGTTCGTCTGTGGTCAAATTCATCCAATTCCCATTTGTGGGCTGTCCATAAATATTCACATTCTAAAATAATAATAACTTGTATGAAGCAATTTATTTATTCTATTGGAAATGATATCATAAAGTAATGCATGACCCCGTTCCAAGTTATGTGGATGCGTTTTTTTCTTATCTGCATAAAACATACTCGTTCACCCGTCAGGTGCAGTGATTCAACAATTCAGTTAGGTTATCCAACATGACGCATGATACATGCACAATGCATTACCTATCGATCCCAACAAACAAGTTTTACAAGCATGCTACCCAATCATAATGGAAACTTTCGATTAATAAATTCAAGACAACCTGTGACTAATCGCAAATTACACAAAAACAATAATCGGAACAATCACTATTATGACATAGTCTGGCCAAATGTTTTCGGCCTGAAAACTTAATAATGTTCATGGACATAATTATTTATAACCATTTGAATTTTGTAATTGAAAAGGATTTGAATTTTAGCTATCATCCAGTGGCGAAACTATAATTTGGGTGACCATATGCAATGTTAAATTTTGAAAATTTGGCGTAATTTAATAGTGCTTTAAATGCACATCTTAGCATGCTGATTATATATCAGTAAACATTATAGCGCATTGTATGACATGGAATGGAGGAAGAGCAGCAAAGGTAGTTGGCCGTGCATCCCAGACAAATAATTGACACATAGTGCATTGAATCTTTAACAGTTTTCAAAATCCAAGCATAATTAGGACATTGAATGAATGATAATATCATCCAATTACTTCAGCAGGTTCAGTATGTTAGATATCCACAGAATACTCATAACTATGATATCATCCTTGGTAAATTATCCATGACAGTGGTTCACTATCAATTACTGATAATTGGATTAGCTATGGTGATTCACAGGCCAGAACGTGTGGTCTGGATGATTACAATATTTCCTATGTATAATGAATATTTTATATGAAGTGGATATGCTATATGATAGTGCAGACATGATTGAGGTTAGTTCTTTCCTCTCACCTGCAAACCACTCCATCGCCTGTTCAACAAGGCCACAGATTTATATTATTCAATTGTTAAAATTTCAAAATAGTCAACAATAATGGAAAAGTGAAAGAAGGCGAAGAACTATTCTTGGTCGCGGAGTCTCCTGAACTACACAGAGATGTCGTACTCCCCGGTATTTCGGAGGTGGAGAAAAGTAGAACTGCAATATGGTAAGAAAATAAATATTCAGTTGACGTACATCGATCTAAATTTTCTTACCGTACTCATCAAAAACTAAAGAACGTTAATTTATAGTGTCAGTGGATGTTGGGCCTGCTTGAACTTCGATCAAAATCGGAAACCCCAATAATATATGACGATCCCTGTCCAGAAAAATGATTTGTTCTTATGCGTGATAAAGTCAGGGATGAGTAACGATCATGTGTATGTACTCGTATTAGCCACCATAAATCGCAAAGGAATTAAAAGTTTAAGAGATTTAAATTCTGAGCATGTGCAACTTTTGGAGAATATTTTGGAGAAAGTTGCGTAAGTTAAAGTGCATAATAATGATAAGTGTAGATAATTCCGATAACATTATGTTATCTTTGATGTAGAAAGTAGCTGAAGAGAAGTATGGATTCAAGAAATCTCAGATGCGGGTATATTTGCATTATCAGCCAACCCATTATCATCTGCACATTCACTTTAATCCTTTCACTTATAATGCTCCACGTAAATTAGTTTTTTGCACTATGATTCTGCACCATACCATAATGTGCCAAATTTTAATATATATCGTTTCTTAAATTGTAAGGGACCATGACAGAGTCAGCTCATCTACTTCAAGAAGTGATCTTCAATATAACAAAAACCCTAATCACTACCAGCAGGCCATAATATACTTTAGGATAAGAAAACGGCGTCCACTTTATACATATCTTGTCAAATCTGGATACGAATTTTGATACCGTGACGCGACAGACACGTGATATATTCGATCAATTTATATTAGGTACTTAACAACTTACTAGGGATACTTTTTCTATGCCATTTGAGTTGAGCTTTGCCACCTATCACGTTTTGTAGTCTATGCCCGACTTATTTGACAAAGTGTCTTCCGTTTTTTGTAAAACTCACTTTTGGCGCCACAGCCAGAGGTCAAAGTTCGGCCATAAGGTCACCTTGTATTTCTTTACAAATCGATAACTTCTGATCCTCTTGACCGATTTCAATAATTTTTAGATCAAGATGCCCAGAATAATCCAAGCTTCAAGAAAATGTAAAAATTTTAATTTTTTGAGCATTTTGAGAAAAGTCCGAAAAACCAAAAATTTCAAAATGCTCCCAAAATTAAATTTTCTGAAAGCCTGGCTTATTCTGATCATTTTTATTCAAAAATTATTGAAATCGGTCAAGAGGATCAGAAGTTATCAATTTTTGAAGGAATACATGTTGACCTTATGGCCGAACTTTGACCTCTGGCTGTGGCGCCAAAAGTGAGTTTTACAAAAAACAGAAGACACTTTGTCGAATAAGTCGCACATGGACTACAAAACGTGGTAGGTGGCAAGGCTCAACTCAAATGGCATAGAAAAAGGATACCTAGTTAGATAAACATTAATTAATACGGCGGATTAAAAAATAATTATGCGCTACCTAAATAATTAAAAAAACAATCTGTCTGTGTGCCCATTCAAGAAAAGTATTAAACCCAATTAAATTCAAATTAGATCTGGAATCAAATGCAATCTTAGGTTTATGTAATCATTTTTCTTATTGTTGGGGCAGAACAATTCATTAGCCAAAGCATCACACAAATTCATCTATAAATCAAATCTTATCCAAATTTTCTATTAGCCGATTCATTAAGCAAACAATATTTGTGAATTTAATTTCACAAGACCAAAAATAAATGAAATTTCATTATTCATACTGTAGTCATCCTATCTTGTACCTGGATGGAACAAAAAAAGACCAAATACCCGGGGTTCGGATAAGGTCGTAGCATTGAATAACAACCCACCTAGGAGGTTTTGTTTACAACATAACTCAATCTTTAAAAATGCAGAAAGCTTGCATCGCCCTGGATAAAACTCTTTCAAAGTTTTCAGTCCTTTACAGAATTCCGACCATATTTGGTCTTCCTGATAAGAAATGGCCAAGTTATGGGCTGTGGTCACTTTTCAGAACACGAGTGAATACTTACTTAGATGTATTTTCAGTTTCTATAGCCTCACCTAAGAAAAAGTCGATGAAAACAAAACCGAAATTTCGATGCTACCGGGCAATCACCCGGGTCAATATTTGTTTCGGTCTTGGAGTGTGTTGGGTTATCAGGCAAGGTCTTAACAATGAGATTGACATACCCCTTGCTGCACTTCTCATACATTTCGCATTTGGTGGAATATCATCCTTCATTTTGTGGTATGATGACATGCTGTATAATGATTGGGAACAAATTAACTGGATTTGCAAAGAGTTCCGGAAGTTATGTAAGTTATTTTAATATAAACTTACATAGTTAATAACCGGAACTAATACTTAAGATTCAATTTCTTAGACGAATCAAATCGACCGAAAGTGCTCGCTTTAACAACGCTTCAGAAATTAAAGGCGAATCTATGGACCATACAAACACATTACGTGTACATATCCACATTCATGGTAACTACGATGTTTGCATTTACCCCGTTTTTCGGACATACGGACCCTGGTTTTTATATCTTAACTGCTATAATACCGAATTCGGATTTTAAATCAAGTATTCTGGGTAAAATTTGTCGATGCGCGATCCAAATTATTTTGGGGTATCATTGGAACCAAGTAGGTTCTGCAACGCTAAGAGTTTATGTTGAGGTCGTCTGCTCCTTCACCGATATCTTAACTTGGATAATCGATAACAAAGCAAGGAGTACAAAACGTGGAAGGATTTGTTATAATGAAATGAGAATTCTTGTCGTTCGAATGAATTTGGCGGCTCGATGGACATTTTGTGTCGGCATTTGTGGCGCGTCGGGTTTGTTCATACCCTCGACAACCATTAGTCTTAAGTATTACGGTAAAATGAATGGCATAATGTATACAGTCTTTGTTGTGCTAGCATTTGCCATGTTCTGTTTAGTTATTGGATTGGTAATCCCATTCTCTGCGAAAGTTTTGATTCGTTCGAGAGAATATGTTAGCATGAATAAGATGTTTTCCAAAATGAGTAGAAGTAAGTGTAATATAAGATTGTGGAGAGCAACGGCAGTTGTGGGTATGCAGTGCGGGAGATTTGGATGGGTCTCAAATGAGACGAATCTCATCGTTCTGTGCAATTGGTTGGACCAGACTATTACTGTTCTGTTAGGAGTAGGGTAGACAAGTACTTTTTAAAGGTATCGTGCCTAGAGTAACTGTGTTTCCTGCAATCCAGCATTTCTTTATTCAATTTCGTAATATATTAGCATGTTATTACCAAATTGGAGCGCTTTTTATGGACTCCAAGCAAAAAGATTTATTATACCTAGACGTATTAGAAGACATATTTATTGCTCATCAAAATACACGACTGACATTCTATACATGCGGTGACTTTAATATTCACCTTGAGGAGACGAGCAAATCCCACATTAAAAAATTTAAGAGTATTCTTCACAGATTAGATTTGATAGAACTAGTACAGGGAGCGACTAGAGGGAATGCTCGGCTGGACCTAATTATCTCTAATGACAAGACTTGTACATCACGAGCAGTAATTGAGCAGCCATTTATATCTGACCACCATGCTACACTAATTGACAGGGTGAAGCATGTCGCACATTTACACACCAAATAATAAGACTATTTGACAAATACGCACCGGTACGAACAAAAACCATACGACAGACTGCATCACCACGGTACATGTCGGATGAAACTAAATCATTAGTAAAACTTCGGGACAAACTGTACATTAATCATAAACAATACCCCACCCACCTGACAAAGACTAGAATTGACTTGATTAACTCAACTATCAAGGCATGCTATAGGAGAGACTGTAGACACAAAATTGACTTGGACATACGAAAGAAAGGTGTGTGGAAAGTGAAGGATGAATTATTCAAAAAAAAGGAATGGTAATATTGACTTTGACTCTGACTTACTAAACAGCTACTATGCAGGGATCTCGAACGAAGAAACAACATTGACTTGCCCAATGAAACCTGATGCAATAGTTTTTGAATCCCAATTTAGATTTAGAAAAATTGCACCCTATGAATTACTTCAACGATACAAAAACCTAAAAACTCGAACCAGGACAAACCATGACAGCACAGGATTTGCACCTATCATGCTCAACTACATAATAGGATGCCCAAAAATTAGTGAGACCGTTACTAACCTTATTAATAGCTCATTAATCTCTGGTGAATTTCCTGACAGCCTCAAAACAGTGATTATTACACCAGTCCCAAAACTTGACTTACCGACTGAACCTGGACCCTGGAGGCCTGTTGCAGTACAGCCCTTTCTGTCCCTCCTGATAGAAAAATGTGCACACTCACAGGTGGTAGACTATCTTGACAAAAATGGCATGTTTTACAGTGGACAATTTGGATTTAGAAATAGACACTCTTATGAAATGGCTATGCTCGCTGTTACGGAACGTATGTACGAACAAATTAATAATGGTAATATTTGTATATTATTGGCGCTAAATTTATCTCGTGCCTTTGACGTAATTATTAGGGAATTTCTGCTGGAAAAACTAACATGGTACGGAATTGATACAAAATGGTTTAGATCTTATCTAAGTTATAGGGCGCAGGCTGTGAAGGG
>JAQFZJ010000621.1:0-20445 GCA_034695645.1 Folsomia fimetaria
AAATTCTTAAATGCTTAAATTCTGAATTTTGAGATGTGTCTCATATTGCCCCAGGTGTGTTTCATGTTGCCCCAGGTCAGTCTCATGTTACCCCAGGTGTGTCTCATGTTACCCCAGGTGTGTCTCATGTTACCCCAAGTGTGTTTCACATTGTCCCAAAACTTTTTCGAAATTTTGAAAAATTTTTCGAAATTTTTCAAAATGTTTCAAAAGTTTTCAAATTTTGGGAGGATGTTCCCTCAGACCCTAGAATGCCTATGGAAAAAACCGCATGTCGAAATTCGAAACCGTTCTTGAGTTATAGTGCCCGCAGACAACCGGACGGACAACCGGACGGACTAACTAACTAGCTGATCGCATGTAATACCTTGCGGTATTAAATAATATTGGATAATTTAATCACAAACATGTTATTAGTAATATATATTTATTATAGTACCTCCAGTATCTCTTTTTCTTATATATTCCTGTTTATGTATTAGTATGTGCACAATTACTATGCATTTATTTGTCCTATAGGCTAAATCCAATCATCATTATTATAGTCATCAATTCAATTTACCTCATTATCAGCACCAGTAATGACACACATTTACGCCTTCAATGACACGACATGGTGTAATTACTAAAGTTGTGAGAAAGATAAGTAAGTCAAACATAAGAGTTATTCTCCAAATAATACTTTCATTGTGATGTTTGATACAAATTGGACATTAGGGAGTTTTTAGTGAATGCGAACCATTATCGCTGATACTCTCCCTTCTCTCTCTCTCTGGTGTGTTAATGACTATGTAGAGAGAAAATCGCATGAATGCATGAACCGAACCGTGCATGTATGTATAAAACTATAAGGGTAAAACTTCTACTTGTACGTTTTCCGTAATATGCATATGGACATTGTGAACGGAAACAAGATTGGGAAAATTTAGCCATGAAAAAGCTGCTTGATAATAATGGTTGAGTGAGGACAACTCTAAGGCAGACAATCCCTTTATTTTATGTAACAAGATTTTGGAAGGTGAACACAAATTTAAAACCGCACTCTGTCCCAATTCAGTGCGGTTAATGAAACAAATAGTGTGTGTTCTGGAATTTCTGCGTGGTACACAGTTGTGATCAAGGGAATTTGCCCAGGAAACTAGTCTCCTGCTGAGAGAGAAGCAAAAGATGCTGCAAGCAAGCAAAGCTGCTTTCTCCAGGCAGCAACTTTGCTCCTCACGTTATTCAAGTGGTAAGACTTTCTCTCGCAATTCACTCTGCCTGTATGTACGTACGTCTCTTCCTAATCGAACTACCACAAATGGATGCTGAACTGATCACTTGCCCCACTTTTTCTCTCTTCTCAGAAATGTAATAACCAATAATAACTCGTTTAACAACTATGTTCATTTAGAAATTAGCCGAGTCGATAGAATGAATTCAAGGAGAAGAAGTTGCTATGTCTGATTTAGTGCATGGTATGCAGTAGTTATATGGTTTATGGGCAGGTTGGCCATGAACCATTTTACATGCCGTATTATGGGGCGAATATAGAAATCCTAACCCTTCCACCTTCTGCAATAATAAATCTTCTAAAAAAAATATTTTTTAATTATAGAGAAATATGCAATTTTCTCTTGACATGAATCACAATCGCACCGCAGTAATTATACAAAATATGAATGTAACAAGTTACATATTACTGATACAATCCACACATAATTAGTGGAACTTGCAGAGAGGACTCAATTGCACCACTCTCATCTCATGAACGGTTTTGTGCTCATTTGGAGAATCGTCCAATTTACTGCATTAGTAGCTCCTCCAACAAAGCTCGTTTTCCAGCTATGCCAAAGAAAGTCAATTAATTAATTGACTACTTCTCTCAAAGCAAGAGCTTGGTTATTCATTCATGTCGGGCTGTTCAAATGAACCAATAATGTTGAATGCCATTATGTATGGCCAATTTTCTAATGTAAGCAATAGTGGTGATGGGGCAAAGATGAGATTTTGCTGATAAGTATCTTTACTATACATAAAATTTACTGTAATTTAATATGTAACACTTTTGTGATATCATCTATCATTTACTCTTCATCTTCTATCACTTAAATACTTCCTTCAAACTCCTTCTAAAATTTAATATTGATTGCATCGAATGATTGTTTTCAATGTTTTCTTTACAATAATATATATATAGTCGATGTGCATATTGTGTGATTTAATTACACAGGTGATGACAGGGTGTGCGTGCAGTAAAACTAATTATTATTATTATTAATCTTTTTAGTTCTTTTGAATACAATTCGCAAGAAATATCACATATCATAAATTTTAAGTAGCTACAATGCTAAAATTTGAGCATCTATGGCTAAAGAATTCATTATTGTAGCCAAAATTAACTTTTTTTTTACCACGCTTTAAAATATTGGTTAACAATTAACAAACATATTATTATCATTATTATAATTCTGCTCATTGCACAACCATAGGATTATTCACATGATTGAAATGCACTCTTTCGGCATAAAACTACTGAACAATTATATTTCTGATATATATTATATATATTATACGCAAAGTACGTAGTTTTTTGTGCATTTTTATGGCACATGGAATATTATTTGTTTTACTGGTGCGGGTTCTATAAACTTTCCAAAATCAAGAATCTTTACAAAAAACGCTACAATTAGTTCAATTTATTTAGAAAATGTGCTATTGATTTATTGTCACGTTAAAGCAATGGATTGAATCCACATTTATTCCATTTGTGACAAAAAAATCTTCTACATACTTGAGTTAAACCATGTTGAATTTATGGCGAAATAAGCAAAGTATTCGGTTGATCGGATACAATCAAAAGTAATTTGATTAATTCTGCCATTTGAAATGAGTCTAGAGCTAACGAGCACCCAATTATCCATCCGCACAATCCAATATAACGTTTTGTTTCTTTAGAAATGTATTTGATTGCCAGGTTTAGTCTGAACAGTTGCTTTCATCTGAACGCAATGAGGGAACCCTTATTTTCTCCGCTTTCACAACAAGCTCTCTACGTCTTTGCATGTCTGATTTAGGGTGGATGCAATGCAATACAGCAGCATGCAAAATACCTGTTGCAGTAGGATCTTTGAATGAATCAAACTGGTTTCATTCAAATTTATCAACCAAATTTATTTGGATGTTAATTAGAGGCGCTGCAAATTCGTGCTTGTTAATGCAATATGTAATTATTATTTTATATCAATTCCAAATACATGTACATATTATGCCACTTACTTACACTATAGCAGATTGAGGTGAACAATTGAATTTGCCTACCTTTCTGCATGGGCTGATTATAGGATTTATTCATTCCAAGTTTAATTCCCATCGGGAAAAAAATTCTTAGAGTGCTCAATTTCTTGATTTATCCTGCCACCCAGACAGCAATTGAGACATAATGCACAATATTATACGTCTCGTACTCATAAAATATAATATCTATAAGTGAACTTGACTTTCCATGCTTCGTGCAAAACAACCGTTTTGTCCAAAGCCAACGGAAAAAGGGTTTTACGGTAATTGTGTGACTGAGTGAAAGTAAAATGCTGCTGCTGCTGGTTTGTGTGGGATGCGCCTTCTGATATGTGGGAACCAATGCAATACAATTCAATGCTATTGTAGAATCTGTTTTGTTGTCTATTTGCTGAGGTTATATGGGTGTGATCTTTCGTTTCTCACTTTATTTCTTTCTTTCTTTCCTTCCTTTCTTCATTCTATGGTGTATTTGGTTTATCTGTATTGTACAGCTTTTATGTGTACAACATTTATGTGTATAATAGGTACACACCACAAGTTGTGGTCCACACAACACACCAAACCACAACACACTACCACGGTCTGCTAGCTAATAATTGTTATTGCCTTTTTACATGGTTGTTATCCTCCAAAAGTGAAAGTCTCGATTGCTTTTGAAAAGAGAGATGACAAACGAAACCTCGTTGGAATTTGGTATTTGCATTTCATAAATCATATCCAGCATATGGAATTTTGTGCCAGTACATTACATACATATAGCGATTCACGAGGCATGCACGAGGCATGCATATATGTATTCTATCTGATTTCCAAATAATATGAAAACTTTTACTCCCTTTCACGGGTAGATGGGTAGATATTTGAGGGTGAAAATATGTAATAATGATTTTACAGTTAATAATCTAATCTTGAATGCCCAGATTATGCAAGAGATTGAGATAATTAGATGAAAATGAAGAAAAAGTTTCACCCTACTTTTTTAAGTGAGAATAATAAAAAGAGGAAGGAAGAGTCTGAAAGTCAAGTATATGTATAGGTATGTATGTATATGCCTGATTCTTTCTTCTTGATTCACTGCTTGTTGTATCTATCATTCATTCTCTCATACACGCGGGAGTTAGTTGGGATGGATCCTCGTGGTGGTCAACTAATTGCGCACTTTTCGCGATTTAATGGATGAAAGCCTTCCATATGTGATGTGTGAACATTATCCTTTCCATGCGCTAGTTCGAGAATTTCACAAAGTCTAGTGATTTCCTTGAAGAGTGAGATTATTTTCCAATTATACTTGGCTGAGCATTCCAAGTGAGCCAACTTCCACTGTTTTCGAACTATTGAGCAAATATCGCGACGTTCGCGACTCTCTTGTGCAGAGGTGGCTGAGGTGGGGTTGAGAGCGTCATACTTGTTCGCCACGACGAGGACAGGGACCTTGTTCATATCTCGTGAATCATATATTTGTTCTTTGAGGACTTTTAGTTGATGAAAAGTGTCCAAATTGGAGGCATCGTAGACGAGCAAATAGGCAGAAGCCGTTCTCAAGGATACTCCACCACTCCACTCTTCCAAGGAATTTTGCGGGAAGGAGCTCACTGGGGGCAGATCCACAATTTTCAATTGATACACTCGATTGTACCCGGACGCACTGAGAAGGTAGGAAAACAAAGAAATGTGCAATTGAGCCCCAGACTTGTCTTGACATAATACCCACTTAATGAAATTGTAAGTAGAAATCAATAATATCAACCTATTTAGCATCACGGTTCTCGCTTTGACGACAGGTCTCACCGTTGTGCAGTATTCCCCTCGAAAAGAGTTTGTTGTAAATTGCTGTAACATAAATATACTTGATCTGAGCTACGTGCTTAATTCATTTTTCTACTGATTCAATTTCATTCCCCTATAACTGAGTTCAAAAACGCTACCGTATCACCACACACCGCTTTGACTACAGCAGTCACAAACCTTGGCACCGTTGGTTTGTAGGCTATGTTTGTTAATAGTAATAATAATGATGATGATGATGATAATAATAATAATAATATGCTATGCATTCTAGGACACTAAACAACTCCAAGCCTGGACGAATTCAGTCCATGTATGAACAAAAAGTTATGTCCTTCTCATTATGAATGCATAAAGGAAATGAGGAAAGGTTCAATCGAGCAAAAAGAACACACATATTCCTCGCATTGCAAAATATCCTAACTTGCATAGAAATTAGACTTGATTAGTGTTTCTGACTGGCTAAGGGTAACATCTGCACGGGTGTGGATGAGGGAGAGAGAAAGCAAATGCAAAATGCAAATGTTTTTGGAGCAACAGAGGAGAGTAATAAGAAAGAGAGTAAAGGTGAACGGTTGAGCCATCATTTTTTCCCCATGCAGCAGTCTCAGTCAGTCGGATGCATGCATTATTTACAAGGAACATTTGGCCAAGAGAGGAATTCAAGGAGAAAACGATTTCAAAAGGGAGAGACAGATCGGCAGAAAAATCTATGATGACAGGTGACAGATTAACAATGAAGTGAAAGTTTCTCAAGCAAGCAAGTGCAGTATATAAGGAAGGAGACCAAGTCAGGGGCAGAAAAATTCTTCTGTTTTATCTTCTTTTATTATTCATTAGACATACTTGAGCAGCCTGAGCACGGGAAATGTAGGCTCAACAGGCAGTTGCCACACGTCATACACAATATATATATATATGTACTACTTACGTTCTTTCTCCCTTTATCTATCTTATTGATTGTGTCAGTCTTTTTACTATGTAAGCCTTGCCTTGGCATAAATAAAAGAAGGAATAACACTTCAATCCTTGTACTATTACGATTACGACTATTACCACCTAACAAACCATACATGCACCGCCTTAATTCATGTCCATTCTGTGGTGTAGCTTTATTTCCCTTCAGTCCCACCAATACTCTGCTAATTACAAGAATGACAAAAAGAGACAATTAAGATTAAGGACTTACTTCAATTATCGCTGTTTTTCCTACTCCAGCACTCCCAAGCACCACAATTTTAACTATATGCATGTTTAGACCTCATTCTTCTGTCGTCCAAGTGGAATGGAGGAGCCTTCTTCTAGGTTCGAAAGACGATGACGTGCATTTCAAGGTGGGATGGGTGGTTAGTTAGCACACTTGGGAATTAGATGAGATTGAAGTATATATTTATATGGTTGGTGGTAGTAGTAGTGATGATGAAATGGTATGGGTGACAGTGGATGTCTGGATTTTTATATGGGGCCTTGAGGAGAAAGTCAAGATTATAGTGAAAGGCATGAGAGGAGAGTTGAGTAAATAAGTGAACCGAGGCAGTAAGTCGTTGGGTTAGTTTTTGTGGAAGGAAAGAAAAGAAGAACAATTCGCAATGGGTTAATTGGAGGAGACTGGAAGAAGAGGAGTCGTCGGTGCAAGAGAGAGAGAGGAAAGAGAGAACGGCGGGGAAGTTGCCCGGATGGATACTGGCCTTCGTGGTAGGAACGTTGGAACATATATATGGGAATTTATTCTGCTCCTGGTGCTTTTCTGCAGTCGCTGTTGCTGCTGCTGATGCTACATTCTCCCACATTAGGAATGGAATGAAATAGGGTTGACTCCTTCCTTCCTTGGGCAAATCTTGCAAATCTTGGAGTTAGACAGAAAGAGAGAGAGAGAAAGAGAGAGCGTTTTTGGTGGTACGGTGAATGAATGGTTGGTTGGTTGGTTGAGGGATGGATGGAATGGAATGAGAGAGCCGTTTTCAGTCTCACTCAGTGTCCTGCAGCAGCTCTCCCATGGACGACGAGGACGAGGACGACTAACAATGATAGGAACACGCGGCTTTAAACGGATGATCGATTGCAAGGGAAGAAGCAGAGGATATGAATAGGAATAGTGGCCACCGCTTTCTCTTCAGTCTCGATGGGACAGCACACTGTACCTCTTTTCAGCCAGTTTCGCAGGCAATGGGCCCACTGTGGAGTGGAGTGCTCCTGGCATTCCTGTTTGCCTGCTGATGATGAAAATCTGAATCTGAACACATATCCAAAAAGCAACCTTCGCCACTTGAGCAGTTGTTGTAGCACCAGGCGCTACCAGGCAAATCTTCCACCCAACAACCTAGAGAGCTCCCTTTAAATCGATAGTTTCTGCCCGTTTTCGACTCTATAGAAAGTAAAGGAAGCAAAAGGAAGGAAAGGAGCCACGCATTTATCTCCCTTGCACCATGCAGCTACTTCTCCTAACCTACCAACCACCAACCGTTCCACTAATCTAGTGTGCTACTACTATGCCCTCATCATCTCCCTCTGAATGGGATACGATACCATTATCATCCATCCATGCCCGGAGCTCCAAAGAATTGGAGCTTCCGTGCACAACCACTAACAAACAACATCACCTTTCTTGGTCCATGATGGTGATATTGCATCCGGGGACTTTTGCTCATCAGCGGATGATTATTGGCACCCAAGCCCGAATTCCAACGAACTCAAACACCAACCGTTCACGACCTTAAAACTTTCTCTTAGCTTGCCCTCCACACTTGTTGGGCTTAGACATGAGAAGCAGAAGCAGCAGCAGCAGCAGTCGCATACAAGTCGTCTCACACTCATTCAAGGTGTAACATTGAATGAAGAGGAAGAACTAAAACATTGCCAACAACTTTCTCTCCAAAATGGGTTTGCTCAAAGTAACAAAATTAGGAAGAAAAACCAATTTCCGAAATGGCGTGGTGAAACAATCACAAGTAAAAAATTGTCTCACCCCAAACTCATGCAATTTTCATGAGGGCGATTATGACTTTTACTTTTCATCTCTTTTTCGCCTCCCTCCCAACCATGCTGCAGAAAAAGTAGGCAAAGAGATATGAATTCATTTCCTTGAAATAAAATCAGAAGAGTCTCACCATCATCATTCATTCATTCTTCCATCCATCCACCACAGACTTTCTCCGCCTAGGGTGCAAATGAGACATCCTTCATTCACTCACCAACAACCACTGGGCCACAACCAACCAAACTAACTAAGCATGTCCTTCTGTGAATGATAAAAGAGGCTTAACATTGGATTATCATAATAATCATTCCACGATGTCTTCTTGTCTTTAAGACGATATATACGAGTCATCTTTCTTAACAGTGCTTTAATTCCTGCCCAGCTCTGGCTTAGCTCAAAATTGAATTAGGTGTAGAAATTAGGCGTCTTTCCTTCTCGACCCTGTTTCCTCAAACTCAATTAATTAAACATCCCTGCTCCATGGTCAGGATTTCAATCCTCTGCTCAGCGTGGTTTGGTTTGTATTAAGCTACATAAGCGGATACGATGGTGGTGGTTTGGTTGGTGGTAGTGGGCGAGGTCGTGGTGGGCAGTGGCAAACAATGGACGAGATGAAATATAATACTGCTGCTTCCAAGAATAATTAAATGCTTATTAAGAGCAAAACTTGGGAGGATGGGAATTAAATGGAAGTAAAAGGTGAAAGTTCATATTTACTTGCACTCTCCAGCTCACTCACTCCATCCATCCCTATTCCCCCTCCTTCTGTTTCTCTTAGTCGCGTGCAAATATCAGAATGGATGGGATATAATACAGGAAACTAGTCCTTGTTTCAGTTTCACTTTCTTTAAATCATTCATTCGCAGGGGGGTATAGGGATTGGGTGGTTGGTGGGTGTGCATATGCCTCTGTAAAGTGATTGTTTACCTAATCCATACCGACAGATCCTCTGACGTGGTGGCGACGGAAGGAGTGAGTGAAGTAGGTGTAGGGTGTCTCAAAATTGAAACGAGGTTGACTACCACCAACCACCACCAACCGAGGAGATCGAATAATAAGGCTACGTGAGGCCTTGCTTCTTTGTGTTCCATCTCAAATACAAGAAACTTTAACATTGAGTAGCAAAAAGAAGGAAGAGAAAGAGGATGAAGGAGACGGACCAGAGGGAGAACAAACATGAAACATCATAAAGGCACTTGTCTGTTCAACCCATGACCGCCGGTGTCGAGCAAGGAAGGAAGGATATCTGCTTCTGACATTCCAATCTGTCTTCTTTTTGGTACATTATTATATAACATTGTGCTTGCTTTCAAAACACCAAAAATCTTTCCCTTCTTTCTTTTCAAAATTCAATTTTAAGTCGTTTTCACTCTTCCAGGAAGACTTTTGCTTCAGTTGCGAATCACTCTTATTGTGAATCTCTTGCTTTCCATTTTTCAAAGAAGAACGATTCAATTCTTTTAGGTACTAATGGACTACTTGACTTTTGCAGTGAGAGGAATGCTCGTAGTTTGAGTTATGCCTCAAGCTGCCTTTTATTTCACTCACACCGACGACATGAACATCATCATCTCCACAACTCATCTCTCTGACTGATCTTCTATGCGATATGCCTATGCTGTTCTCTGCTGATGGATGTCATTGGTTTGGTGACGGATGTAGGGAACAGAATATAGAGCTGGGATTCATTGCTTCTTCACCCGTTCTAATTCCGACATAATTAGCTTCCTTGTAAATGGCATCAGTGTCTCTTTTATATCTTCAACGCCGTGTAAAAACATTAATAGTATCCTGTGTAATCTCAGCAAGAAGAAAAAAAGAAGAATAAAAGACTCGTCTCAGCATCTCATCATTTGTACATACATCACATCACCCACGTATGTGTGTACATATATATTGCATTACTTACACTATACATCTATACATGATCCAAGTAATGAACTGAAAACCGTCAAGAATACGCTAAATAGACAACCGAGAGAGAGAGAGAGAGAGAGAGAAGACAATAAGGCTCAAGATGAATGAATCCGAAAATGACCCAAACTGACTCAACTGACTGTTCTCGTCTCACTATTGTTTATCCTCTGTTAGCTCTGCTCACTCAGCTTCCACAAACTTCATGAGATCATTATTATCCTCAATCCAACCGGAAAGAAAGGACCATCCGCAAATTATACTTTTAAAGTTATACATATAGTATAATACTGTATAATACATAATAATAATAATGACAATAATAATAATGATACAATGAAATCATTCAACCCATCATCGTCATGAAACTGGATATAATATAGTTTTTGCCCTTCCACTCCTACAAAATGAAACACAAAAGACGTATACATATACATATTTCTCCATAATCCCTCATTATCTGGTGACTTTGTAGCTTCCGTTTACTAAGTCAATTCTAGCAGCAGTTCATTATTGTCTTAAAGCATAATAAATAAATGTCTAATCTATCGTGTCATGTTGTGTTTGTGATGAACAAGAGAAGATCATTCATTCATTCATCCAACCGATTCATGAGGTAAAACGAAAAAGAAAAATGTTGAGTGGAGTGACAGGATTGATGTATGAGAGGGTCAGGAATTTGAAGTCATCTTGTAAGATCCGCACTTTTCTCTGTCTTTGTCTCTTCTATTTGATTTAGATGTGGATTTGGTTAGGATTTGTGTGGTGAGAGGAGTAAGAGGATGTAAGAGAGGAAGGAAGGAAGGAAGACAAGTAGGCAAGTTGTGCAGAATAGGAAATTGTAGAAGAAAGCAGGTGGATGGCAAATGGAATGGATATTGCAGGCAGAGTTGCAGAGACTGATGTGGGTTTGATGAGAGCATGACAAAATAAATACAGAGGTGCAATGTTTGTGACACAGATTTATGTCCACAAATTCTGTTGTTGTCAACTTAAGTGGAGATTGTTATGCATGGTGGAGCTGATAAAGGAAGCCAAGGTGCAAAAATCAGTTAAAGACCCAAACGATGGAATGCAATTAGCCGGTCAATGTAAGATGTAGAGTGAGAGGTTACCCGCATCATGGTGTGGTATCGACTCCACTTTACTTGTTAACTAACTTACTTACACTATATATACAACAAAACCAACCACCACCACGTGTTTCCAATCTCACTTTTAAATGTTTTAAGAATAGTCATAGCTTCAGCTTTCGTCCTATTTTTAGGTACTTCTCTTTTCACACTTGTATGTAACAGTACAAATACTGTACAATTAAATGGCACACACAAGACAAGACGGGATGGTTCTTCTTTTTCCGAACGAACGATCCTCCTTCCTTCTTTCCTTCCTTCCTACCACGGATTGCTTCTGATTGCCACAACTTCTCCCATTCTCAGTTTTCATACCCCTTCATGATATGATCAAAAGGATGTTGATGCTTGTATAACCCTCTCTCTCTCTCTCTCTCTCTCTCTCTCTCTGTCTCTGTCTAGGCGAAAAATGCATGTGTTCGGATTATGTGTGTGGATAAGAAGAAGGAACTGTTTTTATCAGCGTCTTTTATATTCTTCATCGCTGTTTGCTTCAAGATTTAGTTTAGTTGGCTGGCCGTGTTCTTTCATCATCATCCTCAAGCAGCCAACAACCATCACAGAATAATAAGACCTACTACAAGACGACGACCAAAAGAAGAATATTCTTTTTTTTTTGCAGAGTAGTGTCGTCGTTATAATCCAAAGCCCTAATGTCTTATCCTCTTCAGTTATTAAGTGACCACCACCACCCACTCTTGGTTGTCATCATTGATCATTCCCACGCACTGAAAAAGTGTGGAAATTACCACCACTAGTTTTCACCGCAAGTATCATACACTCGGCATTTCGGGTAAAGTTATTATTATATCATTCCTTAAGCAAAGTATCCAGAAAAGATACACGCTTTCCAGTTTTCACTAGAGAGCTTCAAGTTCTAACAAAGTTTTCCAAAGTGGGCGAGGTGAAGGTGGTGAGGAGGTGTATTATTGCCCTGCTACACAATGAGTCCTCTTTACAATGAGTTCAGTTGAGTGAAGAAGAGTTCCATTTAATATGTATAAGAGCTGAATTCATAAGTTGCGTATGAGTGTAGCCGAAAGAGAGCATTTGAAGATTTACATTAATTTGGATTTTGGTGGTTGGTGGTAAATTGGAAATTCTAAACTGATTGTTCTTTGTTTGGTTTAGATGTTGTTATTAGATGAGTGATTTGGAGTATGAGCGACGACTCTGGCCTCGAATAAAAAATGCCTTCCGTGTCCTGGTTGCTTTTACTTTTTCTCACGTCGGGGTCTGTGGCTTAGTCGTCGGCTACATGATTTGTGGTGCTTTCCTTTTCCAGTAAGTATGTATGTATGAGGATACAATACACATGCAGATATGTAGAAAATCATGCAGAAAGATACTTCGTGACTGTGCAGTGCTGCTGTCTCCCACACCCAAGAGAATTCCAGCACACTGCTGATTTGCATTTTAATATTTACCTTCCCTTCATTTCAGAATGATTGAGAAGCAAGAACCAAACACTCGGTTGGAGGATGTACGGAAACTGAGGAATGAGACGGCCAACGAACTGCTTTCCATTGTGCTCATGTTCAATACTCTGGAGAAAGTGAGACACACCGTTTTACATACGATACCATATGACTATACAAATTGGTCCAATAAATGGTTAAATGCAAAGGAATTACTATATAATAAATGTTGTTGTCTTGTTTTTACAATCCAGGAGGAGTTTTTTAAGCTGGCGAATGCTGCTATAAAGAATTATACTGAAGAAATAGTAAATGCTATCAACTTGGGTTACGAAGGGGAGAACAATCAAACGCATAATGCCTCTGTTCCAACGGAGAATGTTTCCTGGAGCTTTTCTGGTGCATTCCTCTACTCCTTGACTGTCATTACCACGATCGGTATGTAGCACGATGTGGTAAACTGTTCACTGCTTGCTTTCACCCAATTCTGCTACCACCCACCTCCACTTTTGTACTACGATGAGGATGAGTACACTATCTGTATAATGTGTGTATTACACCCACCCCACCTATTTCCTTCTATCTACATGCAATTGCTTTGGGAGTGAAAGTCTGATAATATTTCAAAATGTCTTAAAACCAGTTCCACCCAACCCAAAAGATTGTCTACAAATTTCTACGAGTTCTATTTTCATTCTATTTCAACCAGAAAACCATTTTCCAGGAGCAGAATGTTTGTTGAATCTCATTCTCAAAGTTCCATGTTGGTGATTTAGCTCCTGGAATTTGATCTGGATCACAGAGTGCATATGCTTGTTCAGAATCCCATCCTCTTTCTCTCCTTTATGTCTGTGCTGTGGTGTGTATGCATATGCATGTATGTGTAGAGCTACCTGACTGACTGAATTTACTATCCTGGTCAATTTCAGGCTATGGGAACGTAGCACCGAAAAGTCCTTGGGGGAAAATTGCCACCATCCTTTATGGGATTATAGGAATGCCGTTATTTTGTATTTGTCGAATATTGGAGATATCCTTGCACGTGGGTTCAAATGGACTTTTGCTCGGTGCTGCCAGTGCAGGTATCATTTATCTTGTTTCTGGGTGATCCATCTTCATATTTTCTGCCCTCGATTGTCCTCATGATGATAGATTAGAGCATCACCATTGATTAACGATTTCTTTACAGATGGAATTGTATCAAACCGCCGAGACGATATCTCGAAGACGGAGAGGAGGAGGATGAGGAACCCGTTCCTGATGAAGAGGAACAAATTACAGTACCTATTTCCCTATGTCTTGCACTTATGGTGGGATATGTTTGGGGTGGAGGACTACTCTTCTCAAATTGGGAGAAGTGGACCGTGTTGGACGCCTCCTACTTTTGTTTTATTAGGTAATTCTGGAAATTCTATTTACTTCTTTAGTACATACAAGTACATGCTTCCAAGGAATTAACCAACATATACAACCACAAACATTAATACAGTACTTATTCGTGTACCCAATTATTTCAGTTTGAGTACCATTGGCTTTGGTGACTTGGTGCCAGGAGACGCTATCAGTTCAAGATCTGGTCGACAGGATGAAATTCAGCTTTCCTTCATATTATGCTCCTTATACCTGCTCTTAGGAATGGCATTAATTGCCATGTGTTTCCAACTGTATGTGACACTGTTCATTATTTATCCATTAATTCTCTTCATCTATCCCCATCCATCCATCCATCTATATTTATACTTATTGTTTGATAGAATGACAGACAGAATGATAAAAGTATTTTTCCACTATTACCAAAATCAACCTTTCCTTTCTGTGAAGATACAAAATACAAGTAAATGATTGTCAGGGATCTGTAAAAGGCATCGTCACGTTTCCGTTTTTAAGACAGCTAGCAATTTGTGTTTCACTTTCTACGTGGTTTCCACTCTTTTGTTGAAGTTTACCTTTTTTCTCACTTTTCCAGGATGCAAGAAGAGGTTGTAGCCACCGTGAGAAGGATCGGCTCCCGGTTGGGGTGCTCTCGTAAATGATGAAGAATTTCTGCTTTCTCAGCGTAAAGTAGCAATTCTGCCACTCAACTTCCCTCTGCTGTGTGTTTCATCTCCGTGAGATGAAGCCAATTCACGCCACCAGTGCCAAGAATCCACAAAAGCCTTAAATTCTCATATACAAATATTGTGTTCCGTGACCAATAGTTATCATCTGCTGCTCATTAAATGTACTGGATACAGATAATTTTTTGCATCGTTCATATAAGTAAGTAAATCAAGAAAGTCAACCATATAGTTTGTAAGATGGGAAGAGTTATTAAATGAATGTCATTATTAAGTCATCATTATTTGTTTCTGTGTTTGTTTGTTTGTACAAGGTTGGTTGTTTTAGGTGATACGCACTGAATATAGGCTTTGTATACTATTACTATGTAGCAGTATTCTTTTTGTTACTCACTTTTCCTTGCTTATACAGAATATACCGACACTCCTCTCACATTTATGTAGATACATGTATAATAAAATACATGATATTATTATGTTGATGTTATTTACATGACCCAAACAAAAAATATGCTCTGTGAATAAATAATTCCAGTAATAATGCAAAAAAACTACGTGGAATGTGAAACTGAATCATTTTGCATACACACGGATAATTCGTTTCCTTTTATGAGACAACTCAAAGCAAATCAAGTAAGTCAGTCATGTCATGGATGAGGTTGCACAAGAAAGAACGACAGAACGACCGAAATAAACTGAGACAATCAGATATAACGAACGAGTGAAACCTGGAGATTCGTTCTTGAATGTTGAATGGCAATACATTTTGACCTTTGATCATTTGGTGGTCCCTAACTGGTGTCTTTAGCAATTGTGTAGCTATTCATAACGCCTTTCCATTTGATGTGCACGTATGGTGAAAATTGACCAACCCTAGAAAAAATTTGACTTTACTATTGACGCCTTTTATTCATTCCCGAAAAAAAGAATTTGAAAAAGTTTTTCAAGAGTTATCGTGATAATAGAGAGACAGACGGACAGAGCAGTCCCATAAAGAGGTTTTCTCCGTGTAGTAAATAGGAATAACAAAGGAAAATCCTCTTGATGTTTAACAATGCAGTATACCCACCAGGAATAGTAACAGAAAGAAATCAGACAAGTTGATTTGTGTTGGCATCGGATGGTGGGTGGGTGCATTGTGGTGTCTGCCAAGACATATTATGCTGATGGGATGAGAAATGTGTGAGTCGAATTACAAATTACTTTGGAGCAGACCTCATTTCAAACTCACATTTGAATTTAAGATGTGTTTCAATATTTTGCAAGTCTTATTCATATCCTGGTTCATGCGATCGTGACGATTCTGACACCATCCAGTCCACATGAGTGACATGAATGTTCTGAAAACTTGGAGAACACGCGAATTACCAAGTCAAAATTTCTCTTGCGACTCATCTTTGAAAATGTATCAAGTTATGCGACTT
Organism: Folsomia fimetaria; assembly: GCA_034695645.1. Taxonomy (NCBI): domain Eukaryota; kingdom Metazoa; phylum Arthropoda; class Collembola; order Entomobryomorpha; family Isotomidae; genus Folsomia; species Folsomia fimetaria. Next base: position 15,988 of record JAQFZJ010000621.1, read on the forward strand.
TCATCCAAATTCATCCACCTGCGCTTGACTGAAATTCCTCCGGCGTCATACTTTTTGTTGGAAAGGGAAGGAAAAACCCTTCCGGAGTTGAAGGAACATTAGCAATGGAGTCGGAGAAAGGTCCCAGCTCTCTAACCTACGAATCTTGCGAGGGCACCGACAACTAGCCAAGTAGTCCCTTTGCGTTGGATCCATGTACATGCGGTTGTGTTTGTGTGAAATGTTGGATCCACCACTCAGCATGTGATATTGCTGCTGATAATGTTTTACACCCCTCTCACAAATATATGCATGATTACACTGATTACACTTTCTCCTCACGAATTCCAGAGCATATACAGATTAATGCCACAGATTCAGGCAGGATGGAAACTGAGAGGGGAATGTAATAGTTCCGGTTAGAGATCGTTTAGCATTATGCATACCAAGAAAGAGGGTTCTTTGGAGTTTATAGGATGGAATTAATGTCAAGATATGGGAAGGGTTGAAACAATTACGCTCTTGATTATGGCCATATTACCGTGTTTACAGGAGAAACGATGCAAAAAGGACATTATCCATAGTTGAATTGGCTTTAGTTCAGCGAACCCGTTCCTCTCCTCCTAAAAAAACATCAGGATCAGTTGATGACAGTTGGCTTGGACGATGACTACGTGAAGGCAGCAGGCAGGCAGGATGAGGAGAGGGAGCAGCACCCTTGGATTTGCTTTTGCAGAAAGTATGTAAGGTTGGGATTTTGGGAGAAAAGAGGAGAAAGCTTGAATGAGGAGGATCGATCGAGAGTCTCGTGCGAGCTGGAGATTGCGCTGAGACAAGAAATAAAGGATTCACTTTCTCCAAAACTCATCACCACCTCTCCCACATCATTTTCTTTGCATTTAAACAATGTCCGTTGATCAAACAATTGTTCTTCTAGTTTTACATCTTTGCAAACACAAACAATTTGTTTGAACAGCTTAAACAATTAGAGGCGTACAAAGGTTCTTGAGCAATACTGCGACGCAGCAGCTAATTTCTACACCCAGGATGCGGAAGATCTGGGAATTTTCCCTAAATTTCAATTTTTTAAGAAAATTTAATACAAAAATGGAGGCTCCTGATAAACCTTTTGAATGAGGTGGGAGTGATTTGGTTTAAATTTTCCTGTCAGTGTTATAAAAAAAGAGCAGTTTAGCAATAGCTCCTGGAACAATGTGTGAAGCAAGAAGATGTTGTTTGTCCATATGTACGGTGTGCTTGGCCATAATTGTGTATATCGTGGTGGGTGCATTGGCCTTTTTCTTTTTGGAGAATCATTATCAGAGGAGTTATAATAATGACATTATTGCCGTGGAGAGCGTTAGTCATCAGGAATTGGACACCATTAGAAATGCTACGGTTCAAAGATTATGGTAAGCGAGCAAGGGGTCATTTATTGGTATTTAATTCTTAATTTTATATACTGCAGAACAATAGCTTTGTATTGTGGAAATTTGTAATGTAATGACTTCGGATTGAATTTGCAGGACTCTGACAATGGAACTCAATGTCTTTTACGAGTCAAATTGGACGCAACTGGCAGAGCTTGAGTTGCAAAAATTTCAAGAAGATGTTCTCAGACATTTGTATCTTTTCGAAGGATCTGACTTCCATCACAAAGAGCAGTTCAATTATAATGACGACTCTTTCGAAAATTTCCCTGCAGCTGTGTTATACGCATTAACCCTCATCACAACAATAGGTAAAGTTTCATCGCCGTAGCAAAACTGAAGGTAAATCTTACCTATCCTAACGCTACTGCTTCACAGGTTATGGGAGCGTGAGTCCAAAATCTCTTCCTGGTCGTGTTTTGACAGTTTTTTATGCAGCAATAGGAATTCCACTCACTTTATGCTATTTGGCAACTGTGGGTGACTTCTTGTCCAAATGTATTCGAAGTATTTATTACAAAATACGGGTGAGTAATGTTGATGGTTATTTAAAGTAAACGTATAGGTTTAATTTTATTGCGCTACGATTTGAGTGTATGGCAAATTGTATATTCTCTGACACACAGTGTGGCAAACAAAGAAAGGGAGGATGTGGCGTGCCCATCCCAGTGTCATTGATTTTAGTATTTTGCTACTTGTGTGGGGGTGGTAAGTTAGAGCATTTCGTGAGACCAGCCATGAAATGCGGTACCTGGTTTGCTTATGTATGAATAATGACATGATTCCAGCTGGCGTTTTTTGGTGGCTAGAAGGTTGGCCATTTGTAGACGCGATATTTTTCTGTTTTGCGTCCCTGGCCACCATCGGATTTGGTGGAATGTTGGACCCCAGGTTTTGTAAACATGTAAGTAAAAATAGTACAGGGAGAAGTTAATTGATATCATATATATTGTTTGTAATCAATAATTCACAGGCCTCTCTGTTGGTTTCATCTGTCTACATCCTGTTAGGGATGGCATTAATCAGCACTGTTTTCAACTGTGAGTATCCCAACGACTTAACATATCATGGTACTTTAATGGGTATCAAATCATATAAAAAATGTAGTAGTCCAAGAAGAAATTGTGCGAGGGAAGTCTGGACGAGGCCGGCATTACCATCGACCCATTTCTTGACTATCTAATAATAAAGATATGGTTCCACAAGAGAATCATGTCGGATTGCAACACATTACTCTCGACGCAACAAATTCCTCTCTGGTACTTCCCATCTAGGAATCCAATTTCTCTCTCACAAATCCAAAAATGAATAGTTTACCTGGTGCATAGGGTGACGAATATTTTGTCCCAAAAAGCATGGTCATCGCAGAATTTTTTGCGCCTCAGCCAAACGTAGTGGAGACCACGATGGGGAACAACATGAATTATGGCTGCGGCTCGGCGACTCTTCCACGTCCAACGAGGTCAAAAACGGTCACATTTGAAGATGAAAAATTATTTAGCAAAGAAGCCCCTCCAGATGTTTTCATGTAAAGTAAAGTCTTCAAACTAATCACAGTTCTACAAAACTATGAGACTATATATATATATTTCGTATGTACAATCCATTGCTTTCAATCCCTTAAATTATTGTCAAATTCATTCATTCAATGCATAAGAGCCATAATACCCGTCCAACGCTCTTAATTCGCAAATCTGGCTCTCGTGTCCCTGCATTTGTTTAATAACTCATAAACACCTACCCTCAGGAACCTATAGTATACGAAGTGTCATAGAATCTTCAAGAGAAAGTAAATAATACAAGGGAGGTTAAAAGATAGCAAAAAGGTCACAATCCTTCTTCCATGATTTAGTGTTTATTCTGAGATTCTTAAATTAATCCAATTAATAATTATGAATTTTCAGTGAATGGCAGGTAAAAATAATACGGAAAGGATCAGGATTTTTTACATCTAGTCACAAAAATCACACACAACCATAAATCACAATAATTTTACACATATTTAATAATCAATATCACACCATTTCGCATTTTTACAAGAATTGATGCCAATTGAACTTTGAGATTGTCATCATTACCACACAATTAAATCTCCTTCTCATTTCGGTCAAATGGAATCTCCAGAATACAATAAATTCAACCTTTCAGTATAAAAACTTGCAGTATTTTGCTGAAAACTTTCTAATTAACCGACAACCAGAACTTAAACAAGCGTTCCCATTTTAAAGCTAATAAATACTAACATCCCATAAATGTAAAATGATTGGGAACGCCGCAGTGCTTTTAATAAAGGCTTAATTTTAATGCAATTGTGAATATGAATAATTTGGTTGTGCGGAGGATTGGTTGAATAGGTGTAGAATATATCTATAGAGAGAAACAGGTAATATCACTTTTTGTAATGGTAATTACACATAAATAAATCCAATTTTTAATAAAATTCATACAAAATGATATCTAAAATTACTCCAAGACATTCAAAGTGCGTACTGTTGTGCATCTGAATTAAAATAATACCTTGTGCGTTTGGAGATAAAGTGTCAAATAACTCAAATGATAGGTGAACCTAAAGGATCTTTTATTGTATTGAATTCTGGTTAATTTGTCCTATTAATTTGTCCTATTAATGTGTCCTATTAATTTGTCCTATTAATATGCCCTATTAATGTGTCCTATTAATTTGTCCTACTAATTTGTTCGATTAATTTGTCCTATTAATGTGTCCTATAATGTCCTATTAATGTGTCCTATTAATGTGTCTTATTAATTTGTAATATTAACTTGTCCTATTAATTTGTCCTATTAATTTGTCCTACCAATTTGTCCATGTCCTATTAGTTTGTCCTATTAACTTGTCCTTGAGCCCTATTAATTTGTTCGATTAATTTGTCCTATTAACTTGTCCTTGTGTCCTTTTAACATGTTCTATTAATTTGTCCTATTAATATGCTCTATTAATGTGTCCTATTAATTTGTCCTATTAATTTGTCCTATTAATTTGTCCTACCAATTTGTCCATGTCCTATTAGTTTGTCCTATTAACTTGTCC
>JAQFZJ010000622.1:0-20410 GCA_034695645.1 Folsomia fimetaria
AACCGAAATTCGGTTTGATGCATACACATGAATGAAATTCGGGTGTTGAAATATCTGTACAATGTATGTAAGTATATGTAATTACTTGCACAAAGTGAACCAATTTCCTCGTACAAGATCTAATCATCTTCTGGGTAATGAAACTCATTAAAAGAGAATTACCCCGGGCTCACTTATCTATGTCTTAAGTCTTACTGTTCTGTACAAGAAAGTGAATTAGTAGCAGGCGTGCGTGCTTGGGATGATTCAGATGGGATTATTATTATGAATTAGAGACGATATTCTTCTCTTGCTAGAATTTACTACCAAGTAAAATATTGGCAAAGTCTGAGGGCGTGGTTTGGTTTAGTTTCGTGGCTTGCTTTCACTACTCTTGGCATCTTTCCTTTTCTTCTGTGATCAAGATCAAAGTGCAAAGAAGAAGAAGTGCCGGGTTGGTTGGATGGATAGATCTTCGTCAAGTTTTCTTCTCCTTTTCTTTAAGCTGAGCAATCTTGAGAGATGAAGACGAATGAATGAATTTTGGCTGGGCTTGTATATGCACTGTCTTAAAATATTTGCTCTATAAACTAAAGAAAGGTTCTATTTTCTAACTCATCCACTTATCCAAGCTTCTCAGAACTATATATATACGTATATATATTGATACAATCCATTATTTGGAGCGGACAGACTTTCCCAGCCCAGTCCAGCAAAATCTTGTTTGGGCTCAAGTTAAGATTATTGTGTTTCTTTTTGTCTACCTACCTGTACTGCTTTCTCTTCTCTAAGAAAATGTGGATGTGGATCGAACCACTCAACTCAATTCAACTGCAAAACCAAGTACAAATAAGACAGCTTTCTTTTCTGAACCAGAGTTGAGTAGAGTTGATTGGTTAAAGGAGAAAGTACGAAAGAAAGAAAGAAGCTGTTGCGAAATGGGAACAAAACAAAGCAAGTAAAATAGTGAGTCTCACTCCGGTTGGCTTATTGTGACGGGTGTTTGCCGTGCTTTACGTCCAATATTCTAACACAACACCTTGTTCCATTCCATTATGCCAGGTGAAAGTAGGAGAAAGCTTGGATAGATACATAGATAAATAAATCATTCAAACAACACTAGAGAGAAAAAAACAAGGGACAAGATAACATGGTACAGTGAAGTACAGTACAAATGGAATAACAAGCTTCTTTTTTATTTCAGTGATATTACCAACGTTATGTTTTATTGTGTGAATGTATACCACACCAAAAACAACTAGCCTAACGTTGTGTACGTAGATATTATGCAATGTTAATATTTGCTTTGGTACGTATGTATACGCTGAGCATGATCATTGCAATTTTAAGTTCTAATATTTCTACCATACCTCAAGAATACATAGATTGTCATTAAAACTAACGATTTTATTCCAAAAAGAAGCACTTTGAATTGCAGGTGTGGTCGAAATTCCGATTTGATTATACTCAAGAGTATCGACAAGTCTCTACTAAAACTTCCTTATTCTCTCTCTCCATCAATCTGCTCCTAGAAATAGTACCACCCAACTACTTACTTTAGTTTAAGTTGAGTTTGCAAAGAAATATGGTGGAGTCATGCTCCCATTCTCTCTCTGAAAAGTTATAGTACCAGAACCAGAGAAAGTTTGACATTTGATACTGAAGAGAATATGTAAGAAAGGCTGGATTATATATTATTATCTTGCCTTGATTCTTCCTAGAGATTCTAGATAGCACACCAACAATTTCATTCCTCCAAATTCTCCATCTTCTTTTGAGAGTGAGTAGAGTGGGCTATTAATATTCGAAACACAACGACATTTCGTTCTTTGTTCAGGATCCGTGTCGGTCTCTTGCCTTGCTGCTGTTGGATTATATGTGACTTTTAAGTATGAATAAACATAGTGGGACAGAATCTGTACGACAGATGCATAATGTGAAGCAAGCATGATTTTATGTATTGTAGAGGATGAAAAGCAGCATAATTTGCATTCTTCCCTGTGTAAAGAAATTTTTTTATACGCTTTGATAGTGAAAGTTGACTAAAATGAAGCTGATGGGTGTGTGTGTGTGTGTGTGAATTATTGAGGCTGGATTGGATGGGAGCAGACGATAGAAAGATTCTTTTTATTCAAATGAATCGATATTATTCACCGTAATGGATGAATTGGATGGGACTTGGTTATTTACAGATATACAAAAAATATGCATACAGTGTGCAGTTGATATTCTGTTCGAGTCAAAACAAGGAAAGCAAAACAAATACGTGTGGTTGGTCTTTGGTTTTGGTTGTTGCATACTAAACCTAAAGTAAATAATGGATTGTTTGTGGGTCAAATCATGTTACAATATACAATACAACTCTTCCTGTTCTGGACTGGGTGGGTTTGGTTGGTTGTGTTGTTGGAGAAAGTCAGGTCAAGTTAACTCAAGCAGAGAAATAGAAGTAGGAGTGAGTGTGAATATGTATGAAGTGAAATGAATGTATGCTGTTTTCTGCATGACTAAATTTTGCAGGGGTGAGATGGAGTGAAAAGTGGTGGTGTATGTATGTATTTGTAGATGTTTGTGTTACGGGTGTGTGGCATACACATTTTCCGTCTCTTGTACTAAATCTGCTTTTTGCATATACGTAAGTACGTATGCACATAAATTGGACCAAACGCGTGTTTGAAGTGACGTTAGAGAGATGAAAAATTGCTTTCTCTCCGAATTTCCCTGACATTATATAACATGTTACATGATATGATGGCTTTATAAAACTTTCACCGTATATGAAACCCCCAAGCGACACAATTGTAACCCATCAGGGAGTATTTTCATAGCCGTTTGTGAACGTGCCACTCGAAATATTACATTTCTTCTTCCCACTTTGTTAAAAAATAGTAGAACTGATAAAAAATAAACTTTTATACTAATATTTTACTTTTTTTGAAGCGGTTGCAAGTGGTACGATGTCCATCCGATGCTCTGTCTTTAACCAACTGTGAGTCATTATTACATAATCCTTTAAATTGTCACATGCAAGATAATGAAATAACATTAATTTACCATTGTGTTTCTTTCTTGACCCGCAGGTGCCATCGTGAGTCCGCAGGATTTCCCTGGAGGGTAAGTTTTCTTTCTTTCTTCTGCTGGGACGTGAAGTTTCTTTTCTGTAATAAATATGCCACATCGCTACTACTACATACATACTCAGTACATGTGATAAGGATTAGGATATATTGCATGGACAAAGTTTTGTGTCTTGGAGTAAGTGAGTTTTCCAACTAATCAATAGTAGCAGTTGTAGCAGTCAGTTCGGTATCATAGGTCAACGGGCAAAAGTCGTGTCTTGAGTTATAAACTGCACGACCACGACATTCACGAAACAGCTTTCTTAAAATTATTGGTCAAAGGAGCAGATGTTATGTGATGTCGATTTAATTTGATGTCTTTCTTTTTTTAAATTATGCGGATAGAATTAACAGAAGAACTTTCTCCTTAAGTTGCTGTGTATTTTTAACAAAAATGTTTGTATTTTTACAGGGATCCTCGGAATCGCCAGCACGTACGAGTATGCCCTGCGGGAGTTTCGGATCGGACATTACTTATCTTTACAATACGCCAAAGCCCCGAAGTAAAACCAGGAACTATTGGTCTGAGTCTGACTCAACGAAAGTTTGCTACAGCCTCAATTGGGCAGGATATGGATGTTTTTCCATACGAATTTGACCGGCAGACGGCATGTTGCGCGTCCGTATCGCTGGATGTTGATTTCCTTCAGAAAAAACAGTATGAGAAAGATATGATGAAAGCTTTGTTATATTATTATGAATGACACAATTAATAATTAATAGATCCACGGCTGAACCTTACGATACGGATTTGATGGCTGACGAGTTTAAATCTCAATTTGCTGGACAATCTTTCCATGTCGGGATGCCACTCGCATTTAGTTTTCAAGATAAGAAGTTGCTTTCACTAGTTGTGAAAGAAATGGAAGGTATGAATGATTTGCTTATAAAATATTCGATAATATTTATCCAATTATTAACCATTTGATGTTTTTTATAGTTGCAGATACGACACCACTAAAGAGCGGTGGGGATGTCAAGGTTGCAAAAGGAGATCTCGGGCTGCTCCTTCCAAACACTAGAATAACCTTTGATAAAGGCGAAGGTTCTACAACCAACTTGACTGGAAAATCCAAAGGAAAGGTGACACGGCAATCCATCATAAACCCCACATGGGATTTTCAGAAGCTGGGAATTGGAGGCTTGGATAAAGAGTTTAATGCTATCTTTCGACGAGGTGAGTTTAAAAATAAGTTTTACGCGAAGTTTTGCTATTATTTATTAAGACATTTTATTTTTCAGCATTTGCTTCAAGAGTTTTTCCACCCGAAGTTGTGGAACAGTTAGGATGCAAACACGTGAAAGGAATTCTGCTGTTTGGGTAAACACGCCTGTCTTCATGCAAAAAAAGAACTTGCTAAACTTTTATGTTTTCCTTCTCAACAGTCCGCCAGGAACTGGAAAAACGTTGATGGCCAGACAAATTGGCAAAATGCTCAACGCTAAAGATCCCAAGATTGTAAATGGGCCTGAAATTCTGGATAAGTATGTTGGCCAGTCAGAAGCCAACATCCGATTATTGTTTGCCGAAGCAGAGGAAGAAGAAAGGAGATTAGGACCTAATTCTGGCCTACATATTATTATCTTTGATGAAATCGATGCCATTTGCAAATCCAGAGGTACCAGTGGAGGCAGTACTGGAGTCAATGACACAGTTGTGAACCAACTGCTATCAAAAATTGATGGTGTTGAACAACTTAACAACATTCTCGTAATTGGGATGACAAACAGACGAGATATGATGGATGAAGCGTTACTCCGACCTGGACGATTGGAGGTTTGTTAATATCTTGAATTGTGTTTATGCCATGAATTCACTATTGTTATGAATTGTGATGTGTTCTAGGTTCAAATGGAGATTGGACTGCCGAACGAAATTGGCAGGAAAGAGATTTTTAAAATCCACACGGCCCTAATGCGACAACATGGAAAGCTTTCGGATGATGTCCAACTTGATGTATGACGAGATATTATGATGCTTTTTACGATGTCATTAATAATTGAATTATTTCAACTTTTAGGAATTAGCAGCACTCACCAAGAACTTCAGTGGAGCTGAAATTGAAGGTCTTGTTCGAGCTGCTCAATCTACTGCCATGAACAGGTATGGAAATCACAATTAATGTTTTAGAAATTAACTAAAAAAAGGAATTACTTATTAACAGACTTATCAAAGCTGCCTCAAAAGTTGAGGTTGATCCTCAAGCTATGGAAAAGCTGAGAATTTCACGATCAGATTTCCTCAATGCTTTGGAGAACGATGTAAAACCTGCATTTGGTACTAGTCAAGAAACCCTTCAGGTTATGCTTTCCCGAGGAATTATTAATTGGGGGGCTCCTGTTTCTCATGTGTTGGAGGATGGCATGCTGCTTATCCAACAGGTTTGCTTTTTTAATTGTGGGATAAATAATTAAGTAAATCGAGAAATTAATGATTGAATTATTTTGATAGGCAAGAAGTACAGAGAGCTCTGGATTGGTCAGTGTACTTCTTGAAGGTCCACATAATGCCGGAAAGACAGCTCTTGCTGCCCAGTTAGCTAAGAATTCTGACTTTCCCTTCATTAAGGTTTGCAGTCCAGAGGACATGGTTGGCTTTTCAGGTACTTTAATTAATTTATTGATAATTTTCCATATATAAACATGCCGATTTTTTAATTGCTTCAGAAAGCGCAAAGTGTATGCAAATCAGAAAAGTGTTTGATGACGCGTACAAGTCATCAATTAGCTGCATTCTTGTTGATAACATTGAACGTCTCTTGGACTATGGTTCCATCGGTCCACGTTACTCCAACTTGACGCTGCAAGCACTTCTCGTCTTACTGAAGAAGCAACCTCCCAAGGGAAGGAAGCTCTTGGTTATCTGCACGTCTTCCAGGAAGTATGATAATTAAATAAAAGCAATACTTATATAAAACGAACGTGTTACTAAACTGCAATGCTATTGTTTCACAGGGCTGTTCTCCAGGAAATGGAAATGTTATCAGCATTCACCGGTAAGCACACGCAAACAACTATATTATTAACTGTAGATTCTATGCATATATATTTTTTGTAGCTGTTCTTCACGTCCCCAACCTGAGCGAACCCAAACATATGATTACCGTTTTGGAGGAATCAGATGCGTTCACTAAACAGGAAATTGCATCCATTTCTCGATCCATTGATGGTCGAAGGTAACTAAATACAAGCTTGTAATTTAGGTGTACGGTGTACCTAGTAATTAATTATATTTTTAACAGAATATTCATTGGAATTGCAAAATTGCTGGGAGTGATTGACTTAGTCCGTCAAACAGAAGGAGATTATAGAGTTGCCAAGTTCTTATCAAAGTTAGAGGAGGAGGATGCCATAGAGCTCCGCGGTTAGGAATATTGTGTAAGTTATACAAAAAAAGTACATTGTTATGTAGTGGAATGTTTTAATATATATATATATATATTAATGTTATTTGTTTTTGTTGGAATGTAGTTGCCCCCAACCCCCTCGCCTTTATTTCTAGTAAGACAACCCTTCGACTACTTGTCTTACTGGAAAGCACTTGGTGAATCGGTTGAAACTTGCCTACACGAATGCTGGCCGCTGGTTGCGGTAAGTAATTAATGATAAGCTTCCTATCTTTTATGTGTTATTTACTTATCAGTGTAATTTTGTTGTATAGTTAATAGTTGGCGGTGGGGTTGGAGGGCTGTTTGGACTTGCTGTTGGAATTGCCGTTGGACTGACTTTAGGTAATATTAAAGAGAAATTGTGTTATCGGAAGAGATTGCGATATTATAATAATGTATTTATTTGTTATTTCAGGAATCATTGTAGGAACTATTGTAGGTGTAACTTTCGGAATAATTATTGGATTCATTGTTGGGGAAAACGGCAAATCCGACGGTCAGCCAAAAAAGTCCAAGCAGGAGAAAGAAGATGTAAGTGTTATGCGGATGAAGATATTCTTTGTGCTTATCAATTTTAATATATTTCTTTCAGGAGGAATGGCTCGCCTGGATCATGGCGGCACAGGCAGCTCAATCTCAACCTTAAATTTAAAGTATGCCTGTCTTTATTGAATGTTGTTTGACAGTAATATTGTGTGAAATTTGAGTTGTTATCTGTGTCATGTCTCATACATACCACGTATATTTAGTTTATGTACAGAAAATAACCACGCATGCCAGGCTGTCATAGGCATGACACATTGTGATATATTACCTCAAGATTATCTCATACATCTTCATTTTGACATTTACAACGAATGACATCTTGGTATATTCGTGTGAGTGATGATGGTGTTCTCTCCACGATTTTGATTCTAACTTTAACTTACTTATTATGTCTATGTCTTATTATTCCTCTTTTTTCCGTTTACTGATGATATGAAACATTCCTCATGTACTTTCCGGCAAACATGTACTTTTAAGAAATGTACATATTTGTAAAAAAAATGCATGCGTTGAGCTGGAGAAGTATTATAATATTATCAAAACGGAATCAGTGTACATATACTTAAACTTACTAAAAGTATACTTGTAATAATTGTACCTTAGTAGAATTAATAGTAATTAGAATTGAATTGAGTGGGTATTTAATTGTTCCTCACCCTAAATATATAGCAAATAATACCGTAGTACACAAGTCTGTAAAATTGTAGACGACACTACATACATATGCCACACAATTGGTATGGGTAATCAATGATAAGTATATCACAAATCAATTCATTATAAAATGTAGCACCTAAATTACATTCCCTGCTAACAACACATTTCTCTGTAGTAATTCAATTCATATGAAGTCATTCTATTCTAAAACTATTGAGATGTTATGTTATAAAAGTCCGATAATAATGGTGGAGGTGGAATGGCATTTAATTGATTGGTAATAAATACATACATCATCGTTCAATAATCAGCAATACAATACAAAATTGTAGTTAGAAGACTATTGAAATAAGGATATTATATCTATGTTTGACAGGTTTGCACTTAATTTGAAATTCGAAATGACAGCTACTACTACTAATGTGAAAGCTGGGAGATTTGTGGTGCTACATACTGTACATAAAAACCAGATATTCATTTTTTAGCTTTTGTGCTATTTAATGAGATGTGTGGTGTGTGCATGTAAAATTTGCATTGTAAATTGCAAGTGTGTTTAAAATAAAAATAATAATAATTGTTTAATTACTTATTAATTAATTATGTCTTGGGCTTTCTATATAAAAAGAATGAGTTTATGTAATCAAGTTGTTTCGGATGACAAGTGTAATTAATGTATGTAATGTACGATGCGAATTTAAAATGTAGTCTCATTATCATCATCACAATATTTCGCAAAGTTGCGAATTGAAACGGTCTGTTCATTCATGCTAGGAACTTATATAAATGGGTGTTATTAGTTAGATGGCAGTGATATAGTACGTTGAGCGTAGAATTGTCCGGAAAAGTTAAAAATGCTAAGAATAATGATATCTTCGCACCCACTTCACTACGCCGACCGATAAGCTACGGTAGCAAAATGTTCTTTTGTGTTCTGAAGAAGGAAATAATTTTGATGTTTAGGTTATAATTAAGTAAGAAATGATAAGCTCTAAATTACCAACCAACCTTGATTTTGCGAATTATTACATGATTGTAAAAACTTTATTGATATTATAGAACGAATAAAAATTTGATTCAGAAATCATTCCATTATTTCCCTGATTGTTCATAATATATAGGTAATTAAATTAACAAAATTTAACAAATCTCATCTTCTTTAGTAATAGCCAATAAGTTTTTCTTTAACAATTAACGCTAATAACAAATTAAAATATACATTTAAAGTATCACAAAATGACTCGATCACTTATTCAAAACATATACTCGATTTACATCACATTGACGTATTAAATATTCCTATTATTTTTTCAATCATACAACCTCCTCTTGACAAAAATACAAAGTCTATGACTGGAAATCCCTTAAAAATACATACATATTATTCCATAAACATTCAATATGATCTGCATTTATTTGTATATGTATGTTGGTTGGTGCTGGAATTTTGTTTGGAATTAAACTTGACGACATTCAGTGGGAATGTCAACCTTGGCGTAGGAAAGATAACAAGCCTTGGCGTAACCGGTGGAGGCTGTGCACACTGCTTTGGATACGGTATAACCAGGAGAGGAAGACAGTCTTTCACACATTCGTTGATAATCTGAAGGGGGAACGACTCCATAGCATGGCCTACAAAAAGGGTTATCTTTAGAATTGTGAACAGTACAAGTGTTATTTTTTTTTTAAATACCTCAAAGTAGACGATCTACTTTCAAAGGCATCCGAGCATTGTTGGGTGGCTTCGGAACTGATTGCAGGAGTTCCAATCAAAGGTCTTTCAGTGCATTGCTGTTCAAGTTTCCAACTTTCAGTGAATTGGTTGACATTTTCGGAAAGCTATTTTTTTACAAAGAAAATGGATTAATAAAAATATTGATCAGTTGTCAATGTTATTATTATTACGTGTCCATCCGCAGTAGTTAAGTCATCGAATTTTTCCTGATTGAATTTTCCTAATAATCCCAAAACTTTTCCGTGATAGAATCCATTAACTTTGACACCACACACGTCATGGAGTGAAGAACATCCAACTTTCACTCCTTTGTCTCCAGTTACAACAATCCAGTTATTGTGGCTTGTTTCAATCTTGAAATGTTGAGTGGTAGGTGTTTCGGTATTCAGGTCGGTTGCGGTGTATGTGCGTCCGTTGACCACGACCTATGCAATAATATAATATTTTGATAACCACAATAAATGTCGATAAGCATAATTTTGATTATAACTTACGGTATTATCTGACTTGATGGCAATGGTGTCAGTCGCGTCCTTAACAACGATGGCCCTTTCTACATTTGTTCCCTTTCTCTCATAATCGACAACAACGGTAAAGTTGCCATCTTCAAAGTCCTGTAAGAGGAAGAGAAAGTTAATTTAAAGAAAGTTTTTCATAAAAGTTATAAAAAATAAAAGTTTACAGAAGCAAGAAGATATTGACATCCTCCATCAAATCGGAAGAATTGTCCATCGAAAGTTTTATAAAATTGGGATCCAATGACGAGACCGAATGCTAAAAAAGAGATAATTATTAGCGAAATTAGACAATTTTTCTTAATTAGCACAGTAATTATACCATATTGTATGCATACCATCATATGGAGGAACAAATTCGTCCACGCAAGCTCCATGTCGAATCTTGTTGATAACTTCAGTAATTCCAAATCTATAGCTGGGCAAATTGTACTGGAGAAGTGGAGCGGATGGGAACGAAAATGATTTAAAGACTTTCATCACTTCGCTCAAACTGTTCACGGCACTTGGCAGCATAACCTGCAATCATTATGAATTACAATTATTTAACTAATTCTAGCAATGTCAAAAGCATAATACTTTCAATTTTTGTAACTTACGGAAGCACTGAAAGCACCCTCACTACTGTCCATCGTGAACCATCTTGCGCTAACTTTCTTCACGAGTATGACCAATTTGTCGTAGATTTGTTTGATGGCAGCGGTATCATCGACATCCACATTCTTGGACTTCTTTTCCACATACTCAATCGTTAATTGAACCAACTCTTGGAAATCTTGTTCTGGAATCGCTTTCAAAATGTAATTCTTGAAGGTTTCCGCATATTCCTTGGTTTCCTCTACGAATTCAGCCAGCATGACTCGAACCAGGGAGATGGTGTCTTTCACAAACATTTTAACTAGATCATTATTAATAAAGTCTTTAGTGTAGGTTCGAATAGATTTCCACCAAATTGTGGCTTTATCCAGCACGGCCTCAAGCATGGTGCGAATGCATTCATTAATTCCTGAAAAATTAATAATGTCACATTTTAGACTTTCTTTTCCTTTCAAAGAGAAAATTTTTAAACGCTTTACCCGAAGTTTTGTCCAAAGCCCAATTGACAGCCTTAATAATTTCTGGCATACATTCTGAAATTTTGTCCATAGTTCGTTCCATCAGCTTCACCGAGTTTCTCGCACAATCCGACATAGAATTGACGAACGAATCCATACACTTCTTAAAATCTTCCATCGTGTATGGCACTTTGCTACCGTATTCTTCAAACAAGTGAGGAATTTGCTCGAACTGTTCCTTCATGATGTGTACCAAAGTTAAAGCCATCCTCCTCGCTGCTTTTGCGATCCCAACTAAAAATCGGGCGTATGTTTTAAACAAGCCTTGAGCCATTTGGAACTGTTCCACAATGATTTTGGTGTCTTGATGAGCATCCAGTTCAACGACCAAGTCGGCGAATTGGTTCTTGGCAGAGGTCAAGGCGGATTTAACGCTGGGTGCAGATTTGATGACGTTGCTAAAGGCGAAATTGAGTTCTTGAGCAATTTCAGCAATGGATGAGGTAGCTATTTCCTTCAGACTTTTTCCATTACGGTCTGCTCTAGCTTGGACTTTAGTCTGATAAGAAAGAAATTCAAAAATTAGAATACTTACAAGCTATTTTTTAAATTGTAAACAAATCTTACCCAAACATTCTTGAAATTCTGCTTTTCCCAGTTACTCTTAACGGACAGAATGCGGTTGTTGTTGAGTGCAACGTTAAAATCAGCCAAGGTCTTCTGTCCATCGGCTTCATGGTCGTATACACCAGCAACAAAGTGGTCTTGCGTCTTGAATCCGATGATAGCTTCGTAATAAATTGAAGGGCTGTTGGCAATGTATGTCTTCAATTGTGCCTTCCTTGGAGAAGTGGTAGTCAAAAGAGCTTGGAAAATTCGGACATCTTCCATCCCTGGGACAAGGACTTCTTGCCTGTACTCATAGCCGGTGGGTTGATCTTCGAAAGTGCTGATAAGTGATACTAATTTACCGGAATGTCCCTTAACCTCAAAACTCATGCGATTCATGGACAACATAGTTTCAATCTTGGCAGTCTTGGTTTGTTTATCCCTGTTTTCATAATGTAATTCTTGTTTGTAAGAGAGTTGTCCGTTTCGTGCACTTATTTCGGATTTTCCTCCAAAATTGATGCTTTGACCCTGCCGAATTATAGAAGAAATTATTGCACATGTTGGGTACGAATCAAAGTAAACTAATAAATCTTCATAAAACTTCATAAATCTTCAATAAACATACCTTCGAAATCACGGACCATTGCGTCGTGTACAGATTACCACCATCATTTGACTCTTTCAGAGCTTTGTAGGCCATAACAATTTCACTGTTTGCTTTAAAGATGTCCACAACCGTCTTCACATCAAAGAGGCGACCCTCCTCTCCAGCAATTGTGTATTTGGTGTACACTTTCAAGTCCTTTTTAACATCTGGAATCAAAATAATAATTGTTTGAGAGCAGGTTGGAAATAATGATATGGCAAAAAAAAACATTTTGAAGTACTCAAACTTTATTTATAACAAACACTTACCAGGATGACGGAAAATGAACTCGATATCACGTCCAATTTCTCCCTTGTGCTTCTCCGTGTTGAAAATGAAACTAATTTTCCTGGTTGATTCATAAAAGAAAAATTCACAATTAAATTAAATTCCAAATAAATGGTTGCACTCAATAAAATCCTTTTGTAAAACCTTACCTGGTTGGTTGACGAGTTTTATCAATGTAAAAGCTCAAATCAAGATTGACATCTGTTGGTGCGGGGTGTTTGCAGTCAAGAACGGTTGCAATGATTCGTTCCTAAAATTATGAAAATATCAATTATTTGATGAATGGTTCCCAAATACTTCCCAAATATTAAATAACTTACTGGAAGGAGTAACTCAGCTCCGAATTCGTGACCATCCTTGCGATAAAATCGGTATCCAACTTGCTCTGAATTCTGATGGTTCAAAATCAATTTAACAGTGTGGTCCATTTGCCGACCATCCTCCGTCTTGGCAGTAATGACGGAAAGTCCGGTAATAGTTTTCTGTCCAGCGGCATCAGTTTCTCCAACAATTCTTAAACTATACTCCAAATCGCCATTGTCGTCATGTTGGTGTCTGAAATGGACATCTCCAGAACGGCAACGTCCCTTGCCTTCATTGCAGAGAGAAAGTTGAGCTGGAAACAAAAAAACGTAATATGCGTTAGCAAAAATGGGTTTGGTCGCTTTTTCAAGATTTCTTACCCCTCTTTTCCTTGTCGGATGTTTTAAGCACAGCAGTCCCTTTGATGATCGGGGTTCCAGATTTGCCAACCTCAAACGTCCCCTTTAATTGTCTTCCATCTTCTTCGTCTCCACGTTGTCTCGCCAAGCTGGTATCTTCCAGTCGGAACTTGCCATTGAATTCGATATCCATCATGCTCTTGTCTCCTTTAACAGTAGCAGATCCTTCAAACACCTTTTGAGCACCGGATCTCTCCAGACTGCTCCCGTAATCCAGAACGGCTGACAATTTATCCTTACTGCTTTCTTGAACCTTGACATTTAGTGCGGAACGACCGGATTGAGATTTCTTGGAAAGGATGACATTCAGTTTGTTGGCTTTCAGTTCTGGGCTGTCGAGCGTGAAAGTAGCCTCAAAACCTCCAGTGGATCGGGTAACGTCTCCCTTCGTGCTTAAAAACTTTCCTCCATCTCCCCATCGAACAAGCGTTTCCAAATTGTACTTGTCATTGTTGGCTTTGTTCAGCAATAAAAATACACGTCGTGCCGGCTCATCTACGGCAGAAACGGTTAAATCGATAGAATTTTTGGTTGGAGTGTATTCCAATTTGTTGGTAACACGGAAAGCCAACTCTTCAGCGGTCTTGGCTAATATGTCAGTTTCATAGACTCCATCACTCGTCTTGTGATGAGTGGTTTTAAGTTCGAAAGAAGTCATTGGGATTCCTCCCTTCAAGTGGAAGCCAAGGTTGGGAAGTTGATGGTCAACATCAATATTGAGGAAGGATTTGTCTTCATGATAAGTGAGCTGAATTTCAGAAAGGAATTTCTTTCCTGTGACTTTCCCATCGGCGGAGACAAGATACACGTTCTTTCCTTCTTGCATGAGTTCGGAGAGGAATTTAAATTCGTTGTTGAGGACGCTGGTAAGGTACTTCCATTGTGCTGGGCTACCGTGATTCAGTGCTAAGGATCCTTCTTCGGTATACTGTATGGTAGATATAATAATCATTGAGTTTGACATAATAAAATACTATTTTTAATTTCAATTACCTCGAAATTCTTTAAAGAGTTGTACAAAAATCCGTGTTTGTGCAAACCCTCGATAGATTTAGCAGAAGTGTAAGGTGTGTTGATAGTGTATTTGAGGTCAAGCGTTTTCTTGGGAGACCAAACGTCATAATCCATCACGACGTCAATGTCACCACTGCGAGCTCCACGTTTGGTGTCGGCTGTCAATGCCCATTTGCCCTTCTTAATGTCAGCTTTGAAGTTTAGGGACACGGGGTCTGGGATGACAGAGCCATCAACTACGACCTAGAATTTATTAGAAACAATTGCTGTAGTTCCTACATTTATACATTTAATATGCATTTAATATTCATTTAATATAATATGATACCTTTCCAGTATTGCGTCTGTAATTTCCAGGCAGGGAAGATCCAACCTCTCCATGGAAGGAAACGTCCTTTTCACCTCTGAAAAAAATGAGGGTGGCAACTTTTTATTTTAAAATAGTTCAAAATCAAACTGTTACCAATTTGTTAGTAGTCACTTACTTGTAATCGAATTTCAAGTCTGTGACTGCTTCAAAGGTGATTTCTCGAGCATTGATATTGCTAACACGGTTTTCCCTGTAATAAGCATTATGATAAGTATTTAAGATAAGAATAAAATACATAATTGTTTTACTTATTCACGACACTAACCATGTAAAATCGTAAGGTTTTTCTCCGTGAAGGGTCAATTTGACATTGATCTTGCCTCCTTTCACCTTCAACTTATTTTCCAGGTTGAGAACACTAGCGAGATTGTACGTCTTTCCGCTTGGGCTGGTGTAATCAATTGCCAAATTGTCTTCGCCATTAAATAATTCCTTCATTCGTTGTCCCTTGAGGTTCAGTTTGGCCAATTTTCCTTCTACGGTGACATCATTCCTGAAAGAATAAAAATTTATTGTAATTACATTTGTGCAAAAAACAAACTAAACGTTAGCAATAAATTAAGGAACACCATACTTGGAATCGAATTGCAATTTGGAGTACGAGAAATTCGTCACACTCTTGAGAGAAGCAGATTTTGTAGCATCCCGTTCAGCATCCCTATTTAGTAAATTATTACAGTTAAATTAAATCATTACGATCGCAAATATATTATGTAAATTCAAACCATTTCAAATCCGCATCCACATTGTACACGTCTCCTGCATTGGTAATTTTAGACTTTGCTTCAATTTTACGCCCAGTTGGAACCCACTTGACGTCCAATTGCATATCGCATTGTGATGATTTAAACGTTTGAGTCAATTTAGAATCCAAGTAATTCAAGATGATTCCCTTGAAAGTGAAAGTCGCTGGTGTAGATCCTTTCGGGTGTTTGAAATGAGTTGAAAAATCGAGATAGGTTGCACCCTTCATTTCCAATTTTACTAGAGCATTGTAACCCTCCGATTTTCCTCGAACTCCAGATTTGAACCTGCATTTTAATAATATCCAATTATTTTACTGAACTAAAATAGTCATAACTAAATAATATTGTTCACTCACACAATGGGTTTGGTGAACGTGTCAGAAGTGATAGTTGTGGAGAGGGTGCTTTCCATATCGGATTTTTCGAATTTATGAGTCACATCGGTATCAGCAGCATACCAAAATCCGGGTATTACGGAAAATTTAGTCTTGAAATTTTGCTTGTGGTCACTAGCTTTGGCTGATACTTCAGAAAATTCATACGTCTTGCCAGAATACTCCGCCTAAAACAAAATTATAAATAGTTAGCAAATATTGTTTTAAACAAGGTGAACGAGCAAAAAACGAGCAAACGAGCAAAAAATTTGCAAATTACAATATTACCGTAGCTTTCACCACATAATCCAAAAAGTTGTGTCCTTCACTATCATATTTGGCATTTGACTTGAATGAGTTGACATTGAAAACCATTTCAGCATGTCGTGGTTGACCTGGGGCAGCTTTGGTATCAATTTTGCTGTACAAATCCAAATTGAGTGTGGGATGTTTTAAACTGCTCTCGTGAAAGATTTCAAATTCCTTTCTGGAAACAACGGTCGTCTTAATCTTGTGAGTGAAATGAACCTTGGGTTCTTCCAGTCCTCGTGAATAAGTTACTTCAGATTTGTAAGTGTGTCCCTCTTTAACGACTTCGCCATGTACGTCAAAGTTGAAGAAAGGTTGACGAGAACAACGTGTCTTAGTTTTAAATTCGTAATGCCCGTGTTTTGGTTTTCCAAGTTTGGTTTCAAATTCGAAAGAGTGTTGTTTATTCTGCCCATATTTGGCGTGGACTTTGGTATCAAGGACTTGGTTTTCTTTAGTGACGTGTCCATCAAAAGCAATTTTTCCAATCATTTCAGAAGAGAATTCCAGATTTTTGGCTTTCACTTCGAACCCGTTGGACTTTTCGGGGACTTCGATGGTTCCTGTAGTATTGATAAACACAAAATTAAAGGATGGATCAATTTTTGCGCACGAAAATACCCATACCTTTCACACTTCCCCTCAAAGAACGCATTGGTCCAGCCGTACGAAGATCAATTTCTACCTTTCGTTCACCTTCACTTCGAAGAACCTGGCCCTCAATCAGTTTGACTGGTCTTCCACCGGGGAAGCTGTATTGAATGATTGGTTCATACTTGCTCACACTTCCAGCTTTCACCTTCTTGAGTTGAAGTTTTCCATTGTAAGCTTCTCCATCAGAGACGACTTTGAGTTCAACTCCTTTCAAATCATCGGTAAAGGAGCGTTTATAGTCAACATCTAATTTTGTCCAGGGTGATTCTAATTTGAAAACGTATTCCGGAGTTGTAGACTTGTATTGGGTGGCTTTCAAGGAAGCAGAGATTTTTCGGTTGGCCCTTGATCCCGGAGTGTCCAAAAGAAAGGAAACGCCAACGTTTCCAGCTTCTGTTAAAAAATCATTATATTATTATTCGTCAATTGTATTGATTTTAAGAAAACTTGAAACAAAATAGAATACCTTGCGTATCCTTCTCAATCTTGAGATAGTAGCCTTCCATGGAAGATTCTGTCTTTTCAACGGATACGGAGAAAACGGCTTGTCCATTAAGAATGGGGAATGGAGCAGATCCAGAAACGGTAGGGATTCTCATGTCAGCACAGAATTTAAGGCCCACAAAGTTGGAGGTCATGCAGTCGTTGTTGATCAAGGATCTAATGGTTGGCAAGAGTCATTGTATTTTATATTAATCTAATGTAACTAATTTCCAAAAATTAACTTACTTTGTAGTCAATTTGCTTTGAACAGGGGTCTTCTTTTCCATACTGTCTTGTGGTTGTTCCACCCAGTAAAGGTCGCTTCGGACATCAATGATTTGATTGCGTTCTTGTGGAAGGTTAAATCTGAACTCGAACTTTCCATCTTCTCGCACCATCTTAACATCGATTCCTGCAGAGGAATGGACTTTTCCTTCCAATTGAAGACCAGACTCGACAGGTCTATAATTAATAAGATAGTCCACATATTAAATAAATTCATTAATTTATATGAATAATAAAACTTCTTATTCTTACCCTGCTCCAACAGTCATCCTGGATTTAAGAAGGGTAGCCGCACTTGGAATAAACTTTGCCTTCCAATCCGTAGGTTCTCCACGGAAGAGGGATCCGATATCAATGTTTCCGTTCATTTGCATTGACACGACGCTGGTTCCTTCAATTTCCAGGTTCAATGGGAGTCCAGAGAAAGTTGGGAGGATCCTGGAACAATGTGGCGTTAAATTAATATAACTTGCACAGAAAAATTTGAAAGTACTTACAATTCTTCATCAATAAATACGACTGGATGTGTCAAATCAAACTTGTGATCTTTCGCTCCTTCCAACACCTTTTGAAATCCCTTCTTAAATTTTTGCGACAAAGATCCCTCTCGAAGATGTGACGCATCAAAAGATTCCACCATCATGGAGGTACCCATCACTCTAATGTAAACATCCCCAACACCATGATCCCCGGTTCGTTCCTCAATATCAACTTTTTGTCGGATGAAGTCAAGCTCATTTTGGCTAGCGTCAACTTTCACGTCTCTCTTAAATCGGTTTCGGACACCTTCCACCATTCGGGACAATTTCTCGGAACCTTTGCTAATAAGTTCTTCCAAGTTCGTTTGTCTGATTTTGCCAGCAGGTCCGAAAAATTTCTCGACAAGATGCTCAAAATCTTCAGCGTAGATTCCAAGCTGAAATATTATGATATCAACAGTGCTTCAGATCTAAATAAATTATCAACGTAATCTTCCATACCTCCAGGAAATTGTAAGATCGCCCGAAAGCATCAACCGTTAAATTAGCACTGGTCATTCTAGGAAGATATGAATCTTGCGAGAAGATCATGTTTCCTTCCAGAGAACCACCGACATTCAGATTGGGGAGGAATGTAGAGTATTCACTATTTCTCGAGAATTTTCGAAGGTCTTTACGGAGATCCTCAGGGACTGTAAATTGACTGAAAATAGTCTTAAGATTTTGTTTTGAAGGGCTCGCAGTCTCCAATACATTCTCAATGTGGGATGCAATGAATGAACCGACTGAAAAAAGAAAAGTTTCGAGTTTGAGGTAAATAATTGAGTTGCATAATAATAAAATAATACCTTGACTGGATTTTTCCGCGTTCAAAATTGTTTGGATAGCGTTAACATCGCCTTCTTCAAAACATTTGGATACAGTCAAGTAAGCCTGAATCCTGACATGAGATGATTCCTTATTATCTCCAAAGATTTTGATGCCCTTTTGCTTCAATTGTTGTTGACAAGGATCACGACGGAATGCATCCAGAGCCCTAACCTTCAACCGCTCGCTGGCGTTATTGTCATCAATAATTGAAGAAATAGCGGTCACAGCGGAAGGTGTGAGTTGGTCTAAATTTCCCAAAGCTTGAAGCGCAGCAACAACTTTCTTAATCCCCTCTTCATCATGTACAGATCGAACTTGTTGAGCAATCTTATCCACGAGGGAAGCGTACTCCTTGTTGGATGCACAGTTTTCATTCGTCATGCGGCAATATTGGTGAGCAAGTGCGGAAGCAGTGAGAAGATATTCTGGTTCGGGATCGCTCTTTGAGATCAGTGATTCCATTGCTTGTAGTGCTCCGGTGTTGGGATGTGGTGCAAAAGCGGCATTAGTGTGGAACAGTGTTTTGGTATTGCAGCCTACTTCATCATTTGCAATAAGTTCGGCTAAGAAACTAATCGACCCATCAGATCCAGATGTTGCAGCAGCGTCGACAAAAAGCTTCTGCAATTTCTCCGTAGCTTTGGCACACATTGATCCGCTAGTGATCTTTTCGTACATTTGCTTCACATCTTCTTTACGAACTGTAGTCCGCAGAGTCTTAATCAACTGGAGGTATAATCCAGGAACTTTGGAAGAAACGGAACCATCCTCAATTTCTTGGCAGAGCTTCTTCAAAAAGTCCACGCTTCTGGAAACGGATGCCTTTTGCCTTTGCGCATCTTGAATGTCAGAATGGTCAAATAGGATGGAGGACGGCTTGGTCGTGACTTTGGAACTTCGTGTAATTCCAGCTTGGCTGGAGACAAGGTTAAGACTAGACTTGATTTCGGTGTGGACTCCGGTACTTTGGGTAGAGAGGAAGGGAACTTTGTGACTTTCGTGGCACTCGATGTGTTGGAAAACGCCATCCTTTAATTCTTGGGTACATTCAAGGATAGAATCGATGACAGCCATGGAGTTATATTTCTATAAGAATCAATATTTTTTTATAGAATTTAAGAGAAATCATAAATTGTAATTAAAATTACGGATGGAATGTTGTATGGCACTCCCAAGAAGACGGTGGCACCCCCATCACGCTTCGCGCATGCATTGAGGTCTCTCGTTTTAAAATATTTATCTCCAGAAACGGAATACGTGGTTGGGCATTTGCCAGAGATATCGGTCTGCACATGCACACAAAAATTGTTAGAACCTTGCCTTCTCATTAAAATAAAAGAATTAATTCAAATTATTCCTTACTTCAATCGTGGCGACATCTCCAATAGCTTTTTCAGCTCTATTTGTCAACATAGAAATGATGGCTCGCTTAACATTGGCTGACCAGGTTTGGTCATCTTCAGCCACGCAAACGCTCTCGACCTGTCCATCTTGATAAGAGAATCGGAGAGAAGATCCTTCGATATCGTCAACTCTGCTGATGGCCTAAGGATATCGAATATACATAAG
>JAQFZJ010000623.1:0-20384 GCA_034695645.1 Folsomia fimetaria
TACATGTTTGTTTTAGTTTGATAATGACAAGCTGGAGAAGATAACCGTGTTTGCACAAGCCAATAATATCCCAGTCGCCTTTAAAAATCCAAGGAAATGCCATTTTCAAGAGGACAGAGGATGAGTCCGATTTTCCGGAAATTGAGCAACAAGTTAATTTGCAACAAGCTTTGCATTAAAAGGATTAATTATCCCAGTTTCTTATGTTTTAGATACACTTTACCAAAGCATATCAAAGAATTGTTATACTGATAATGATGCTATATAGTTTCATAAATAAAAATTAGTAGTTTTACAGAAATATTGATAATCTGAACTATGTACAAATATTACAAAGTATCGCCCATGAAAGTAAACGCGAACAATGAAAGATTTCCAATATTTGAATGACAATTATCAAATAATCGTTGATTTCATGAATCAATTGTGATGAATGAGTGTTACATGACTTCAAATTCTCCTATAAAATTTATAAAGTTTATTTTAATGTCCACTTTTGCACCCAGCCATATCCATGTTACCTTAATACTTTCGTAGTATTATATAGGTATAAGCTATTATAAATTGATTGCATAATTCTAAGTTTTGGAATGACGACAACGACAAGTAAAAGGAACTAAATATACCAGTCCAATTAGGAAAACAGATTGATACGTTCGAGAATGCTGAAAATGAATGACAGATCCAGGGACAGATTGCGGATTAAGAAGTGCTGAACTTAATTTTGCTAATCGTGAAGGCATAACTGAAAGTTGCAAACAATTTAAACTCATCATAATTATATTTTACACAATTTTGAATTTCAGATTGGAAATTAATCCACAAGTTATTGCCATATCAGCGTCTCGGTGTTTTACATCCAAAACCAAGTTAGTTGCTGGCCGAAGCTGGACGTACTTAGAGAAATTGGTGACAAATTTACAACTATGTAATGGCTGAAATACATCAGTAATAAAATTATTTATGTTTTTATTAACTATGAATTTGTGGTTAAGCTGTTATCAACTTACTTGGTACTCTATTACTTTCACTCCCTTTTCATCTATGCGTTGGTGTCCTACGCGCCCAGTGAGGCTAAGAGTGATCTCAACCCATTCATCCTTCCGTAGTATAATACCATTGCTGATGTCCCTAATCTGATATACGTTCCAAGAATCTATTAGCTTACAGTTGTCCTTGCATACAATCTCCTCCCCTTGCTTAATACGGACTGACACGAACGCGTTTTTGAAACAAACCCGCTCATTAATATTTTGTGTATTTAATACGGGCTTTGGAAATTCAATTTCTGATAATTGAACGCTGTAATTGCACCGAATCCTGTGTAATTTCTGATATTAATTGTCAATATTTAGTTCATCTTTTCATTATTACTAATTCTCACATCAACGCTTCCGCAATGCTCGCCATGGTTTTCAACATTGAATAGGAATAGATCCTTGTACTGGGTAATCGAGTGGCCGAAATTGTACAACCCCTCAAGTACAAGCGAGGCGACGACGGGATAAACTCCACTTCTGGATCACACCTGAATAATAAAATGATTTTTTTAAAGTGTGAATTATTACAGAACCTTATCGAATTATTAGGTCACATTTCTTCCATCAAAGGCATTTTGTCTTTCACAGTCAATTCAGTCAGAAGTTGCAAGGATTGCTTAGTCCCCAACAGATTGCTGGGAACAACATGTCGTGCAAATTGGGTTGGTTCCATATATTCAAATCGGACGTGTTTCAATTGAGGCTCTAATATTTTTCGCATTACGTTTATATTTAATTCATCCAGTTTTTGGCGGATGCACTCAGCTTTTCCCCATCTAAAATTAAACAATGTAAATTATGTGTTGTTAAATCTGTCAGAAATAACTTGAAGTACCTGCAAACTCCCTGAAATACTTGCAGCTCCTCCATTACTAGCAAACTGTCGTTCTCAATTATGGATATTACGAATGCAGAGCTTAATCTTGTAAAGTCATCCATGGCCATAACTTCCCAGCCATTTCTACCGCAGTGTTAAAGCAAAAAGTGAACATGATGCTAAACACAACACAATATTATTACAACAATTTCGGATGGATTCTTACTCACTTGCAAATGTATTTTAAAGCTTCTATTTTAAGATGCTCAAAATTATTCTTTACTGAGCAATCAAGCAGTGCAAGTGAAGACTCCTTGTCTAGATTGAGCACGAGCTCGGCTTCGCATAATTTTTGCAGCTCTGTGACTTGACAAATTGCAGCTAATTCTAGTAATTCAAGTCGATCCTTTTCAGGTACTGTTAGCTCCCCGGTGTAAAAGTACTGTTAGATTATAATTTAATACGAATAGGCGTAATAAGGCGTAATATCGGCATTACATAAATTTAATTTTGATACTCACGTGCAACATTATATTGAATATGCGGGGGTTAACGTTTCGAATGACAAGACGATTTTCTTTACACCTGCGTATCTTTGCATCAAGAGCCACCCTGTAGGAAGATTTTATGAACGTGAACCTGCGAAAATGTGCAACTTTTAAAATTGAGATTTTATATTATTGCCATTTCTTTACCACAACTCCCTCTTCGCCAAGAACAAGAGCTAAATCACTACGAAAACCTTTCACAAAATAGTTTTTAAGTCGGGCTTCATGAGACAACGACCACTCAAATTCTTCTGGTATTTCCCCCATTTTTGCAGTTTTTATTCCGAATTCCGTGAAGTATTAGAAACATATGGGGAATACTAAATCTGCTGGTTCTCTTCGGATTAAGTGGTTATATTGTTATCAGACAGAAAATGATAAGATAATGCAATGAGTATTTGTCATTATATGTCACACTATATGACTATGTATATATATAGGCATAGTGGTTTTGCTATCGCTACTGTCACGTAATTTATTCCGGGTGAAACAGGCAGTTAGTCATATATTTCGACATAGGTAATTGTACTTAATACGAGTCAGTAGACTACACGGAATAAATCAAATCAGCTTTGCTGCCTGTGCATCAGATTGGTAAACCGTTCTGCTATTACTTCTAGAATTGGTTCTTGTGTTACTTCTGGACAAAGCTGTCCCAACCACTTCGCCAACAATTCCACTTTCCTCGCTTTTTTCATTTACGTTCAAGGCGGGCTTACTTATTTCGCAGTGCTGAAGAAACCCAAACATTTACGATTCATTTTGCACATGTACGACACCAATTAAACAGCATATACCTTTAGATAATCATTGTATTATCACACTATTATTGGGTGAGATGGAATTTGTGTGAATATGAGGCGTTTGATGAGAATAATGTGTACGCAGAAATATACAAGATTGGTTTGGTGGAGTAGAAGGAATAGTTGTTGGTTTATTATACAAGAGAAGAATCCGCAGACTGAACACAAAAGTGAGCTCTCTCACTGGTTTTATACAAGTGACTCGGAGAAAGTTGGATCTTTCCCGGAATTCGCAGACTCAGTCACGAACTCATCGTGACATTCCTTTCCTCTCCGTTTTTTGATTTTTAGCACGATAATTGGTTACGATAAGCCTAAATAAATACACAGAAAGCTAAAATCAAATTGCATGGGGAACAGCTAAACGAGTCCCATGTGGAGAGAGAAGAAATACCACATTGTTCCATGAGATTATTAATAAGCTTTCATAACTATAATTACTCATATTCATGACATGCACATTATATAAGACATACTTTTCATTAATAAATCATTAATAATTGACTAACTTTTTTGACCTCATAATCGTAATTATTTAACCTCTTCTTTTTTTTTTTTTTTTTTACTAGTTAACTAAATTGACTACTAACAAATGGTTATAATTTTACAGTATCTTAATAATACATAATTTAAATAAGAGTTTTACTTCACAGTTCAAGTTCACAGATAATGTTAAGGTGATCTGCTAAATTAACGAATATTTCAATTATTTAAAACATACACAATTTCATTCATGCACCGAATAATACATACACATACATACATACATATAAGAGAAAATACACTCGGAGTACGAATGATAAAGAAAATAGTAATAATATTGCAACAATGTCGAACCTTTCTCGACAGGCCTAAACATTTTTATGTTTATATATACATATCTATCCTTTATGCAATACAATCCTGTATTTTAGGTAGAATAAAAACGGTTGACTTCCTACCCTTGTTCCTTTGTCCACTTATTTCCCTTGTTTTTTTTTGACTAAATCTCCTCGCTTTCCTGTACCAGTTCTATTCCTCTCTTCCCAGTTGTTCGTTATTAGTAATTGAGTAAAGTTTTTTACAAATTGTAAAGTGACACTAAACTAAAAAAGTAACTAACGCTGTTAAAATAATACTACATATTGACATGTCGACCATTTGGGTTTGGGATGAGATTCCGGCACCCGAAAATCCTCTAGAGGAAGATTTCTCGTATTTTTGGTTCGTCGTAACTTTTATACGATGGTACCGGACAAACGAAATGGCTGGAAACTTATCGGATGCCGAAGCAACTGGACTACTTTTGGGTCATCTTAGTGCTCGGCACTACCATATTCTGGAGATTGAGCCCTGTCTCCTGGATATCTTTATTATTGTCTGGGAAGACACTAATAATGCGACCCTAACAAGGTGTCAAGCAATTTCGCTCTACATCATGTATTCAATGTGAACATGTTGTACAAAATAAGGTAAAGTTGCAGTTACTGTATGGAAAATGTAAATTAATCAATGTTATAATTGTTTTTTCTTTTCTTTTTTCTTTTAGATGTTCCTCAACCTACATACCTACATACAGTATGTACAATTAATACTTCTGTATTCGTATTAGACTAAATTATTATCATGCAAAAGTCTCAAATATATACATAAAATCATGAAATGATAATAAATTGGAAATATAGAATCATACAAAATTATTTTGTGTTTTACTCTTATTGAATTATGAACATGCTTATTTAGTAATATGAATCATAATACCAATCGATGTGGAGTTAGTTGAAGTTATTAGAAATCCATATCATGAATTGTAACGTCGAGGACGTCGTCATCAAATAGTGCATGTAATAGGGGATCAGGACATCGGCCAGAAAGGGGAGTAGGGGGGCGGTCGAGATCCAAGGGAGTTGGGGAGATCGGCTGCAAATCAATGTAAGAGGGGGGTTTTGGTAGAAATAAATCCGATTTCCCAATGACAATAGTAGGTTGTTGTCGTTTCTTTTTATAGGCTTCGTCCTCAGGTGTGAAAGCAGGAGCTATCCGCCTGGGTTTGGTTGAATAATTTGGTTTTGTGTGGTTGTGGTTGTGGTTGTGCGGTTGAGGAAGTTGCACATCTTGTGTCTCCGTAGTTGGGGGGTTCCGACGAGGGATTTTGTATGGTGTTGTCGTCCGCGGATGAGAACTTGGGACAGATGATGAAGTAGGAGGATTAGCGACGGCTGGATCCGAGGAATGAGGAATCACACTATTACGTGAACTAGTCGAGGTGAAAGTGGTCGTACTCACTGTTGGTGGAATGGTGGAACTTTTTGCGTTCACTATTGTTTGATGCGAAGAGGTGGGAATAGAATTATCCCGTTCATATTTTTGCACCATGGTCTTAAAATGATTGTATGTTAAATGTAAATAAGACGTCATGGGTATTCGCACTGGGTGGTGTGTAGATTCCATTGTTAGTCGAGCTGGAAGCTCAAGTTCACTGAGGTTATGCATAAATCGAGTGGGAGCAGAAGTAACTAGGTGGGACCCAATAATTAACCCAATATCTGGAATGTATTTTTGAGCAAATTCGTGATACGGAGTTGGTGTGTCCTTTTTGAACTTATATACTGCGAAAAAAATGAGTTCCGCAGTATTAATAAAGATAGGGTTGTTTGGGTGTCCTTCTCGTCGACACAGGTTTATTAAGAATAAAACAAACACTGATTTTTCTGGTTCACTTTTTTGCACCATGGCATAAAGAGTTTCTAAAAAAATGATATTGGTCACTATTCCTTGTACCGGTTGAGAGGGTGGTAACTCAAGATTGAAAGTAGGAGTAGTTGGAGTCCGTGGAGTCTGACGCAAAGTATGAAGGATGATGGTTGTTTTCTTTAAAATTTCTCTAGGGTTTATTATATAATGTTTGTATACATTATATAGGATATATCTACAACCCATATCTTGATGAAAGTTGTATTTGATTTGGCGTTTTTTGAGACTTTTTGCCAACGTCTGATAGAATATGGGTTCTGAGAAGTAGTATTTGTTTTTGGGGTAGTTTTTTAGAGTCACAAAATCAAATGTAAAAGGCTTTGGAATATCGACACTAGTGTCGAATTTAGCCAAGTGAAGGTCCTTCTGTGAACTATATTTCACTATGTCCACTAACACTTCCAATAATTCACTACAGTCATACACTGCTGTTTGGTATTTATGGTATAAAAATTGTCGATCCCGATGGGATAAGGCGTCTGCTGTAGTTTTGTAGCGTTGAATTAGTGTCTCAGCAAATACGTAAGTTTTAACTTCCGCTTTGGCTTTGCGAAGAAAGTTATCCTTTGTTAAAATAAACTCAGCCATTATAACCAACACAGTAATGTAATGTGAGTGGGTTTGGGTACTTTGAGAATTGAGATGAGGGAACTGAAGGACTGACAATGTGAGACTGGAGTAGAAGGACTACCCAATTATTCACTTAAATCAGAAAAGTAAGGGGGAGATATCCTGAATATCGGGAATCACTGGTGTTTCTCTCAAGGCTCTAAGTTCAGTTTGTATGTATTTATCCATGTATGTAAGTTGAGACGGGTAGGGAAGGCAGAATATTCCGTGTTTTGTTACGTGGTCAAAATGATAAATAAGTTGGCACATACTAAAAGTCTCACAACACTCAACACATCTATACTGAGGTTTCAGTATAATATCCAGTTCACAAGGGCCGGAGGCTGGATATTTTGATTTAGCCCATTTAAGAGCATAAAAATGAGTATTTTTGCAGAAATAGGAGTTATGCATATGATTAATAACAACAGCATAATCCGGGGATTGGAATTGACATCCTTTAGTATAACAAGCGTAAAATGTACGAGTTATAGAGGACTGAATAGGAGTTAATGGAGGGGGAACGGGTAATGTCCAAGCCATGATGAACTATTGTAATATATTTTTTTTTTGTTTGCTTTAGTTTTTTGTTTTCCGTACACAAAGACAACACTTTTTTTGTTTTATTTCACTCATTATTGATTATTCTAAGATATAGAATTAATCAGAACTAAATAAATTTACCCGCACCTTCAAATTACATTAATTAATATTTTAGTAACTTAAAGCCAATGTATTTTAACCACTTTTAAATTAATATTAAAAATACAACGACATTAGTTAAAATCCTGAAATGATCGTTATAGACAGTACGGACTAGTATATTAATTATTTCGATCAATTAATCTACCACAAGAAAGCAACACTCATGTAACAATTAATTTTAGTTAAATAGTATATCTAAGGCTGTCTCGATTTCTGCTGGTAGATAATCATATACAAAGTTCATTTGATCCGTTGTTGGTGCATACTGTGGTTCATGTTCAACCGTGAAATGGACAAACAGTTTGCATGCCGTGAAAAATTGATCGCACAAATTACAATAATATTGAAGTCTTGGATTAATCGTAATTTTGGAACTTGGTGTAGAATATTTCGCCTGAATTTTACAGTGGTGTAAAATTTGTATCTGTTTGCACTCCGGATTTGAGTTAACATGTTCATTGATAAGAGTTTTTTCAACAGATTGAAATGAACAATTTGATCGAAGACATTTGTAAGTCGTGGCTACTACATGTGCTTGGTTGGTTGTTAATGCTGGCGGAAGAGGTTGGGAATAAGCCATTTTGTAATGGTTAAGACAGGATCGGAGAACACTCAGCTTCTGACTGATTAATTTCATTTCCTAAATTAGCATGCACATATTCAAGTTGTGCTGGAGTTGGGAAATATTTGGAAGCGTGTTGGTCAAAATGGTTCAATAATTGACTTATACTAAAATGATTACTACATAATGAGCAATAGTATACAGTTTTAGGAAGAACCCGTAACTGTAGTTGTGAGCTCAAAGAAGTTTTATAGAGTTTTCGTAAGTGGCTTTGTACAGCTAATTTAACTAAGCGGCATTTAGGATAGTTATCAAAATGATTTTCAGCGGACACGAGGTCGGTTGAAAAGAATGTACACTCGGTGGTTAAACACTTATAATATCTAGTAACCACCTTTTCTTGAGATGAGGTGAGTGGTGGGGGTGGGGTTTGTTGAAAAGCCATTTAGGGATACAGTACTTTAACTCTGATTATGGAAAAGAGTCTATTCCTTTGTTCTTCAGTTTTGAGAACGATGAGATCTGAGTTGAGGGCCTAAATTATTCCTGGGATGTTATTGATTTAAACACTTCCTGTCCTTCGAGTTCCCCAGGATAGTAAGTTTGCACATAACGAGTTTGTGCATAGGTAGGCCAATATTTCACATCGTGAATGCTGAAATGATTTATCAGTGCACACATTGTAAATGTCTTTGAGCATATTGTACAAGTATACCGTGCATTTGGTATAACTTTAATTTGTAGTTGAGTTGCAGCAGGTATTTTATACCATAATTGCAGATGTGTTTCCATGCTGGAACGAGCCGCTTTACAAAATGGGCTTTGGAGCATGTGGTTCTGAACCAATTGAGGTTCAGTGGAAGTAAATGGACAAGCAATAACTAAGCACTTATAACTTTTAGTCACTATTTTAGATTGTTGAACAGTTAAGTCTGGGGGATTTGGTTGTTGAAAAGCCATTGTAAATGTCAATATAATTATGTGAGAATAACTATAGTTATACGCTTTTTTTTGTGTTTTATTTATTTGTTTTATGCATAGGTTAAAATCATCCAATCAAGCCGTTGCACTTCCGTATCATAGTCCAAATGTGTCAAATCTCCTTCTTTTATTGTTTGTATCGTAGTATACTGGTTCAGAATACACTCAAGAACAAGATTTGCATAGTTTATTTTCACTTCGTAGTTTAGAGCAGGGAACTTTTGACATAACCGTTCAAATATGATGGTTGTCCGTTTACTACTAGGCACGGTTTTAACGAAAGTTTCTATCCGAGAATAATTCACCATGATTCAAGAGATCTCCTCCTCCGGAGATAAAATGGTGTTATCAACGTAATCCTAAGGCAGAGATAACCATTCCTCACCAGAGGAATATTCGTAATTATCTGTGTAATTTGATGTTCTATAAAACTTTGGACTAAGGTTTCTACCTTGAAAACAGTCAATGTGTGGCGTACGGACAGGATTTATAAGCCATAATAAATACTGTAATTCATTATTATAATCTAAGTGAAGGAAAAAACCGTTTTGCATGTGCACTACCGTGGCATATTGGGCTAGAATTTGTTGTCTAAAGCGTGCAGTATAAAAGGATAAGTCGCGTCTAGTAAGTGGTACACGGAGACTATTTAAAGTGGTCCTAACTATGGCTTTTTGTTGCCTCTTATTACATAAATTGACAAAGGTCGTAATAGATTTGTAATTATTCATTTTACGTATAAGCCTTTGTTAAAATGTCTAAGCTTAACATATGTGTGAGGATTTCATTTCCTGGCAATTCTTGACTGATTAATGAATAGATGAGCTGAAAGTGTACGAAGATGAGCTTTTCTATTTTCGGGATAATTAATTGAATGGCACTTTCTGTCATATTAGGATAGCGGTCTAATATTCTAGCTTGTATTTTAGCATATCGTTGATATTGAGTTAATCGAAAGAAAGTATGACAACGGTGTTCCATAATATGCTATCTTATTAATAAGTGACTTTCCAAGACACTTTTGTTGAGGACAATAATACTAGTGCGCTATTTGGTTGTTGAACCACAATCGTCACGAGTTATCGTGTGATATTGAGCCATATATGCTATCATCCTACATAAAGTGTGAATTAGTCATCTTATAATATAACAGTGTAGGTCGTGTGCCTAATTTAGTCTAAAAATACATGGTCTTTTAAAGCTTGAAGGAGAGCAGTACGAAGTTGAGTTAAAAAGGCTATATTAACTGGCTGTGTTCGTTCTATGTGCTGAACTAGAACATGGCGTTGCACTACAAGACTTGCTAATTGCCGTGCAGTAAAATGTCGGGCACTTTGTTCCAAGTTCGGATATGTAATACTCAGTTTAGTATTAATCTGAACGAGGAGAGAATGAGGGTTCTCTTGGTTCAAGATTGCACTATAATTATCCTTAGTTATTTTGAGTGTCAGGGTTGGTATCGGCATTATTATCCAGAATAAACATACATGTTTAGTTCGTGGAATGTGTAAGAGTCCAATTGTATCTAAAAGATGAAGGTTGAATTAGAATTGTTTGTATAACTTATATATGTAGTGTATCCTATAGACGAGACAAAAGCGAGGCAGAGAAAGTAAAGATGAGATTAGATAGGAGCTGGATTGGTTGGTTTCTTGGACACCGTTGGTCTTTGTTTTGATGCACTATGTGTTGCACTAGTTGATGCACTTATTAAAGTAGTTCGTGGTGAATCTGAAATAGATGCCGCAGAATTAACAAAGGGCAAGATAGGCATAGGTGGAATAGAAGTATCTTGATAGGTCCTTTGATTGAGTGTTGGAATTCTGTCCATATTTAGTGGTTGAAGCGGTTCAAGATGATCAAATTCTGGACAAAAGACACCCGTATCATTGCGCCGGTATGAACTATATCTGCTTGATCCGGTATTAGTATTGGTATATCGAACAGAGGGTAAAAAGCTTTCCACTTCTATTGGTTCTGCTTGGGTTCGGTTGGTAATTTTCAAAGGTTGTTTTAATTTCCGTTTCAAATTGTAAATTGGTTCCCGAATAATTCGACTAAGTCCATATATTAAGAGAATGAAGGCCAATATACACAAAAAGTTGATGAATACTTCAAGGTATACAGGGAAAACACATCGGATCCCTCCCGAGTCGACAAGGTCTTGTAAAGTAATAGCTTTCACTTGATGACTGAGTTGTAGTACTCCCAGCATACGATGTATGTAGAACAATAAAATGCATATTAAACTGAAGAGAAAAATGTCAATAAACACTGAGGTTGCATTCATACTCTGGACATTTGAGAAAACCCTATTATGAAGAGAGGGGAGTTGTTTAAAATCTTCCAAAGTTATATTTTTTATTTGCCAATTCTCATCAAATATGTCCTTTAAGTTGTCAAAAGCTGGCATTTGGGAGGTGTTAGCAGTCGATGGTACGAATGCATGTAGTTTAGAGAATTTTAATGGAATAAGATGGAACTGAGTTAAAGTAACATGTCGTGTGACACATGGAAATGCTGGATTAATGTATTCATGCTTTTCCATTGATTCAGCTTTATTTGGAGTTATTTTGATTGTGTATTTAATACGACAATGGCAAGGCAAATTAACAATAATTGCTGCTAGATTGTGGTCGGTCATGAGAGGTTGATTGGATTCATGAGCACAAATGATCTCCATGTTCTCAGTGGGGTTTGTAATTGCAACTTGATCTCGATCAACGTACGTGAAGATTAAAGCTGCTGTGTTTTGAGTATTATAAGTACATACGTCAAGATCTAGAGTTGTTCCTCCAGCCATTAAGTAATGAATACAGGCTTGTGATGATAGTGTTGATGTAATATGAGTCTCTAAATGACAGAGTTTAGATTGATACAGGCCGCACCGGTGAGCTGCGACTTCACTTAGTGGATAGACTTGATTGTTGGCCTTGATAATAAAACTTGGTGCAGATGATAGTATCAATGTTTGGTTTTTATAAGCCATTGGTATAGGTATTACTTCGAAGATCGAAAATTCTTTATCGATTGGTCTGAAAGGAATTTTAATAAGTATGTCCACCCAGTGGTATGAATAGAGACATTCAACAATTTCATTTTTAAAATAAACTCCAATATCCTCTTCTGGAATAGCTAATGTATATCCAAATTTTCTCAGTTCATTATCCATTGCCCGTAGTTCGTTAAGTAAGGTTGCTTCCGAAACATAAAGGGATGGAATAAGTCTACTCTGGCAAGCTAACTTGCTAGTATAGGAAACTTGTAGATGAGAGTTGAGTTGTTCTAAATACAATAATTCAGTGATGACTGATAACAGCATATCACGGACTTCTGAGTTGACTTGGATGTTTAAGTCCTTTTGTCTTTCCATTGAGGCAGCGAGTACAGATATTGCATGAGTAGATATATGTTCAAAGCTTGATATTTCTTTAGCTTCAGTTATAACATTGCGGTGGTTGACATCAATGCGGGCTTTTAAAGCTTGAATGTAATCCTTAATTTCAGAATACTCTCCGGTAATTTGTTTCAAAGAGCTTTCTGTGACTAATCCAAATAGGGCTGCATTTATATCACCGATAAAAGAGAAAGGAGCACTGCGACGTAATCGAGTATGTGATATATTATGTTGATCCGGAGTTGGTTGGTCATCCAGATCAATCCATTGTTCCCATTCCAAGTTGTCATCATATTCAGTAATATTTTGTCTGGTTCGTATTATTTCAGCGGCCCTACTGGCTTTGGTTTGTTTATTAATAAGTTGAGCTAGTTTTCGTTGTTGATGTTTTTCTGTAGCTTCTACCAGTGTGGGAATATACCGTCCAAAATGTTGTAGTTTGTGTGGTTTCTTATGAAAGTAGTTATGATGAGGGTGAAGCCCTGTCGGTTCGGGTTCATTTCCTCCTTTGTGTAAAGATTCTTGCAACGCGGAAGATGCAGTGAAAGCATCTTTAATTGCTCGTAATACTTCCTCATAAAAATAACAGGGTTTGTTATAGGTGCATCGTTTGATATTATTTAAGTCGTTGGTGTGGACTCTCGGGACGTTCGGAACGCGAAAATAAATTGTACTAGACCCCGTGTAAACGTAGGTGTCTAATTTTTGACGAGGAATTGCACCCGTAAAAAGACGTATCGGCGCTTCTTGATGATTCGGATCTCCGATGATCTTGTCAGCGGATGGTAGAGGTCCAATTCCTGGATCAGCCATGTAGTTTCCCATGGAATTCATGAGCCATAAGAGTAGAATAAAGGTGGGCCGCATCCTAAATAATGGCGGAGAAAAGAGAGTAGTTAAAAGATTGAACTAGATTAGTTCCTTCATTAAGCAAAAAGCAGAATGCAATTTTTTTATTATAGTTTGCGAAGTTAGTAGTAGCTGTCCTAGGTTGAGTCATGTAGTGAGTAGACGTAGCATTGAATTTGCACTAAAGTAGTCAGTGGTGAGTATAGTTAGATTAAAGTTAGAAGTAGCATATTCTAGTCCGTTTCATATTAGATAAAGTATAAGAATTATTCCAATATATAATCCTTGTATTTGTTTGGACGCTTGATTTCTCGTCCGTATCGATTATGATAATTATCTTCTAAAGGTTCGTTCGTAGAATTGGGTCGTATCTGGTTCTGCATCAATGAGTCCAGTTCACTCATTGTTGATTTTATTGCTGGTGGCACGGTTAGATCGTAATCCGGAGAATTTGGTGGAACTATTGGTGTAGACATGGTTAATGGTGACTTTGACAAATCTGCTAGAGGGGACAATTCTAGCTCTGATCGATCTAGTTGGATGAATGGACCCGGAGAATGGAAACTGAGGAGAGTGAAAACTCGGTTAATGGGTGAGCATCCGCCTGGTTTATTGGTCCCGTTACACTCAAATTTTTTGACATGACATGTGTATCTGGACGTGTGTGAAGGGGGTCCTCATCGGATGAACTCGAGTTATAATGTAAATCTGGATAGTAACTTTCCCTTGGTGCAATATCTGAAGAATTGGAATTATTTAGTGGGTTATGGTTCCATATCATGTTTCCTATGGTAGGAGGTGTATGTATAGAATGACATTCTTCCTCCTGCGGAAAATAGTAATGATAAAGTAGATGTATTATGGCATGAACGATATCATTGTCAAGTTGAAAATTTTGCATATTCTTATTAAAGAGGATTATTAAGTTTCGGATGGAGATCCAATTTTGAAAATATGCATAATAACTTAATGCAGCAATGGCACAAGCTAGTCTTGGTAATATTTTTACATCTGGATGTATTATACACAATTGCAGTCCTTTCTCAAAATGTTGTTGGCTTAATTGTGGATGGAGGATGCGAAGTGGTGTAATAAGATGTGAAACTTCAAATTTTCCGTCTTTATCCAGTATAACTTGCACAATGTATGTGGGTTCCGATCGGTGTGGGGCGTCTATAATATATTTTTGTAATACTATAGTTTTGGATGAATTCTCATACATTTTTTGGTTGGTTATTAAAATTGGATCTTTATCCTCATGTAACTTGACCCATTCACAAAAATCTCCGGTTTGATCTGGAAATATGTCAATTGTATATCGAAAAATTAATGTCAATTTTCCTTGCAACTGAGATAGTTTATTTGAGAAGTCTTCTTTTGATGGAATGTCTTCATACATTAATGTGGCATGTATGATTCCCGGTATAATGAGAGAATCTAAGTCTGCATCGTGACTTGACAAAGATGATGGTATAATTTTCCAGAGTTGTAGTAATTCAGATTGGGGTGTCTTTTTATATTGGTCAATATATTTTTTGACGGCTGATAAGCGATGTTTCCATTCTGTAAATTCTATAGGATTTTCTTCTTCAGATGATTCACTTTCTTCTGACATGAAATGGTATGGTTTTAATCGTTGTACATGAACTATGAATTTAGCTCCAGTTAGTAAATTGAGAGTTTGATAATTAATGTCACTAAGTTTGCTGGTGATAATATATGGTCCTTCCCAGTGTTTGGTTAATTTTGGAGTTGCATTCCGTGGTGTGGCTGGACTAAAAACTAAGACGTAATCTCCCAGTTCATAAAAAGTCTGAGATCGGCCTTTGTTATATTGTAATCTCTGTCTACTTCTTTCCTTTTTTATTGCTTCACGGATACTAGTTTGTATAGATTGGGCTTGTTTTATTTGTTCTTCTCGAGGGGCGTGAGGGAGTAATCCAAGCATGTGGTCCATAGGAAAATCTGGTTTTCTGGCGTAAACGATTTCGAACGGAGATAAAGCAAGGGTTGACTGATATGACGTGTTAATTGATAATTGACAGAATGGAATTAATTTTGACCATTCCGCATGTTCGTAGTTATGAAGAAAGCTACGTAAAAAACCTTTTATGATACTATTACAGCGTTCTACGGCGTTCGACATAGCATGGTACGAGGAGGTAGTTTTCTTGGTAATTTTTAATCGGTCGAGTAGCTGTTTAACTACGGTGCTCAAGAAAGATTGACCACGGTCGCTCACTAACGCTTTGAACATTCCATAATGAGTTATAACGTCATTAATCAAGAATGTAACCACAGTTGAGGCTTGTTGATCAGGAACAGCTTTGATGACACAAAATTTACTGTATATACATTGGATTGCTAAAATATATTTTTCTCCTGACTCGCATTCTCTCAAGGGTCCTGCAAAATCTATTGAGATAATGTTGAATGGGGCTTGGTTGATTGATCCACTTCTGAAAGAACCAAGGAATCCTTGAGGTGGTCTAATTGGTCGTTTACTTTTTTGGCAAATATCACATGATCGTACATAGCGATATATGTATTGCTTCATTTTGGTAAAGAAATATTTGGATGAGATGTTGTTGAAAGTTGTCTCAAATCCTCTATGTCCAGCCATTGGGTGATCATGATATTGTTCCAATACTTCTCTCTGTAAAGTATGCGGAATCACGACTCTTGGGTATCCTAGTTTAATATTGTATAGTATTTGATCAATAATTATGAAGTTTGCTTCTGTTCTTTGATCATTGGAATTTAACAAAGTTCGAATTTTGATACATTCTTTATCCCGTTTTTGTAATGGTGCCATGCTCTGTTCTGTGATTATAAATGATGACATGTGTATCTCATCCTCCACTGTGGTAGTAGGTAGTTCTCCTACTCCCAAACGAGAAAGTGCATCTGAATTTATGTGGTCTTTTCCGCGACGATAAATGACGGTGAAATCCAAGTCTGCTAACTGAAGAGACCAGAAGCATAAACGACGACTAATTTTGCCAGCTTTGGCGAATCCAGAGTAAGTGATTGGTTGGTGATACGTTACAGTAAGATAAGATAAGATAAGTTACAACTTCAAAATGACGTCCATAAACATAGCTTCTCCATTTATTAACACAATGAAGAATAGCCAAGAATTCTTTCTCGGAAGTTGAGTATGAAATCTCACTTTTAGATAATTTTCTGGAACAATATTCTACAACATATTCAGTTTTATTTTCTAAATCTGGCTGGGTTATCACTCCTCCTAAACACATGTCACTTGCGTCGCAATAAATCTTGATAGGTAAGGAATCTCTGAAGTGTTGGAGGACTGGAATGGTAGTCAATTTAATTTTCAATGTTTCCCATGCTTTTTCATGTTCATCAGTCCATTGTAATAATGATTTCTTTTCTATCAATTCGTATAAGGGTTTGGCTAACTCAGCTAGATTTTTGATGTATTTATGATGATATGTTACTAATCCGAGGAAAGTTCTCAGTTCCCGTATGGATTGTGGTGGTGGTAGTTGAGTTATCGCTTCTATTTTTGCGGGGTCGGCTTCAATACCCTCTGCGCTGATGTAATGACCCAATAATTTGACTTTAAGGCTGGCGACTTGACTTTTACGACTGTTTAGGCTAATACCGTATTCACGAAGTCTGATGAAGACTAATCTCAAATGTTCATAATGTTCATCCAAGTTTGCACTATAAACTAAGAAATCATCCAAGTATATAGCTAAAAATATGCCAATCATGTCGTTAAAGATGAAGGTCAGCTTTCGACAGAACTTGGGGGGTGCTGTTTTAATTCCAAATGGGAGTCGAGTAAAGCGATAAAGGTTAGTTTCAGTTATCATAGTACATAATAATTGATCTTCCGGGCATAGTTTCATCTGTAGATAACCTTTAGACATGTCGAAACTGCTGTAAATCTTGGCATTTCGCAGTTGATCAAAAATGACGTCTTGATTAACGATTGGAAAATTGTCTGATTCTATACAGGAATTAAGTTTTTTGAAATTAACACAACAGCGTGACGTAGCTTGACCAGAACCTCGGTGTCCATTACGCACTATCACGATTGGACTTGACCAACTAGAGTCAGAAGGTTCAATTATGCCGTGTTTAAGGAATTCATCTATGTGACGTTTTATTTCTTCCCTTTCATATAAGGACGCTCTATAGGGAGCTTGTCGAAAAGGAATGGTGCCTGGTTTTAATTTAATTGGATCCATTGTGACATTGGATGCTTTAAGAATTTCTCCGGGTGAATGAAAGATATCAGTAAATTGTGAGAGTAAATCAGTGAATTTGCTCTTTTGGTCGGATGGGATTTCATCTGATAATATCATGTCCATATCTTCCTGTTTGAGGATGGTTGTCATAAAATGTTGTGACAGGAATGATTGCTCAACTGAAGTTTCTGGTGAAAGTAGCTCCTGAATTGCATTTTCCTGGATTGGTAATAAAGATATTACTTTTGTATGTTTATACAGTCGAATGGACTCATCCCCTGAATTGAAGAGTTTGATAGAATTGTGACCCTTATTGTATTCAAGTTCTTCTGGTATAAGTGAGGGTTTGGTTAGGATTTTTGGAACGAGTAGGACTAAATATTCTCCATTAGGTAAGTGGTGGTGATTTAAGTTGACATAATAGGATTGGTTGGGGAAGAGTACTAAATCTGTAGCGAGAGTCAGAGTTATGGTTTTGTTTTCCTCTTCACTTTCACAGGAAATGGGTAGAGATCGTAAAGTCGGATCTATGTCTGCTGACGTTGCTTGCACAAAAGATACTTTTTCCCCATTGTCCATGATCATACACTCTTTTCCAAAGTCAAGTAAAATGCGGTTGTGTCGTAAAAAGTTACGACCGAGGAGCACCAAAAATAAATTGGTTGCTGTAATGAAAAGTTCTATCAGGAAATCAACTTGGTTGATCCGGATTAACATTGTTGTTTTCCGGGTAATAAAGGACGGTTGCTGAGAAATACCGTGAACTACTACA
Source organism: Folsomia fimetaria (assembly GCA_034695645.1). Taxonomy (NCBI): domain Eukaryota; kingdom Metazoa; phylum Arthropoda; class Collembola; order Entomobryomorpha; family Isotomidae; genus Folsomia; species Folsomia fimetaria. Next base: position 18,040 of record JAQFZJ010000623.1, read on the forward strand.
TTGACAGGGTTGTAGTTGAGTTCACAATTTAGGAGCATCGTTTCATTGATCAAAGAGATATCTGACCCGGAATCTAAAATTGCTCTTACTTTGTCTCTTTCTAAATCTGGCATGTATATGTGAACAGAAGTGAGTGGTTGATTTAGGATGGTTACTGTGTATAACTGAGGCGATTGTTTTCGGAGGTCGACCCTCGTCCCTCCCGAAGCAAGTTTAAATGTTGGGGACACTGTCTAACAAAATGATCCAAACTTCCGCATGTATAGCATCGGGGTGGAAAAGTATCATTTCTGGATGGAGAGGAGGAAAAGTTTCTACGAGTATCTGTATCTTGGAAAGTTACTCGTCTTTGATTTCCATCATAATTTCTGGGTCGTTGAGACTGAGAAAATTCTCTTCTTTGCCTGTTTTCTGGATAATTCTGCCAATTTCTATTTTCCTCATGTCTTGCATATTGGAAATTACTTCTGTTGCGGTATTGGTCATTATTTCTCGCGTATTGTTGCGTGTATGGTCGCCTATTTCCTTCTCGAGCTGAATTGTATGCATTGGCTTGATTTGGGATAGGTGAATCCGCTCTAAAAATAGGGCGTCGGTCTTTGGTTGGTCTTGTTAACTGCATGAATACTGTTTCATCCTGTTGAGATTTCTCACTTTCCCTTTCTCTTCTGAAACTATTGAGCATGTTAGCTTCATCCACTTTGATCAAAAGTTCTTTGAGTTTGGCTAAAGTAGTCGGGTTGTGTAGATTGACGTTGGTGAGGATGGATGGTAATAAACCTCGTTTTATAAATCTGAGCCTTTGATCATCCCCCAAATTTCTATTTAGTCGAGTGCACAAATTATCAACTCGAATAGCGTAGTTAAATGAGCTTTCATTTATTTTTTGTTTTGCATCCATCAATTGGAAATGAATAGCTTCTTGTCTGGATTCTACTGGTCCAGCAGAGGTGAGAAATGATTTCTGTAATTCATCCCAGTTCCATTCTCCTAATCCGTCCCTTTCTCGCTGATCTTTGCTTTGCAAATACCATTGCCACGCTGGACCTTTAACAAGAGTAGCGAAAATATCGCATTTGTTTTTGTCAGTCCATGAATTTGATGTACTAATCAAATTGAATATGTCAATATAGTCTTGGGGATCATCATGTGGTCCACCGTGATATTCTTTTGGTTTTATAGTATATTTAGATGGACGAATGGAGGAACCAAACATTTGTCCTGGTTGTTCCTGAAATACCGTGCCGGTATTGAATGTGATGTGTTGCGGACCCGCATCGCCATGAACATTGGTTGAACTGAACCTTTGCTTTGCGTTTTGTGTAGATATAACTAAATTTTTTACGTGCTGATGAGTTTCATTAAGTAACTTGCTAATATTATCCTGTCTTTTCTCTTCTTCTTCGTGTTCCTCCTCTTCTGAAGGTAATTCTCCCTCTCCCATCTCACTGCCGTCGGGGAATGGATATTCAGATTGGTTCTGAATTTCACTAATGCGTCCTTCTTCTTCCATTTTATATACGTTGCAATTCCAAATTGCAAATATTATTTCACAAATCTTATATTTCAATCTGTCTCCACCTTTATAATGACTATATCCAGTCGTTGAATAAAGGGAGTATGGGCTTCACAATTGCTATATGTAGAGCAGTTAAATGAAGTAATATTCTCAGTGCAACTCTGTGCGTTTCTCATTATTTTCATCATTTATCATTGGTTCATCCATTATTTTCACATTTATTAACATTCGTTGTCCTTGTGACCTGGCCAGGATTTCATTACATTTATTTCGTTTCTTGAGATATCTGACTTGCTTATCCATACACAAATGAAAGAAAAGGATAAACTAAATTTCGCCACGAAGGTGGTAAGGTTCAATCTGGGATGATGAGAACGAACTCCCGGCCGAAGAGAAAGTTACTCACTGCTTTTGCTTTATTCCTTCTCTGTGGCTGTGAAAATGGAGAGCGTGATGGAAGCTAGTTTGATTCGAAGCCACAATAACATTTTGTGTGTCACTTCATCCACAACGGTTTGAATATCAGATATGGTGAAATAAATGACGATTAAAAATAAGATGAGGATGAGGAGTTGAATTAGAGTTTGACAGGAACACAGCATGTAATTTGCTTAGATTGGTGGGTAGTAGGATGAGAGTAACAAATTATGAAGAAGCTTGCATTCTCACAAAAAGGGATGAGTTTAAAAAGTCTACACAAACATAAACGTTTGTGATTGTTGAGAGAAGAATGATGGTCTTGAGGTAGGTTGAGACTACACTAGTATAGTCGAGGTAAGTTGAGACGAACGAAGACTTGAGGTAGATTGAGACTACACTAGTATAG